>JAJPUD010006268.1:0-60358 GCA_023553655.1 Myrmecobius fasciatus | reverse complement strand
AAAGTCACTCATATGTTTTGCAAATAAAAAGCTTTATTAAAAAAAAAGAAAAGTCGGATCCACAAGAAAAAAAAATCTGAGAAAGAAAACACAATGCAAGCAAACATCAATAGAGAGCATGAAAATGTTATGTTGTGGTCCACATTTCACATCCCTCTCTCTGGGAGTATATGGCTTTCTTCAGTGAACAATTGGAAGTGGTTTGAAACATTTCACTGTTGAAGAGAGCCATGTCCATCAGAATTGATCATCATATAGTCTTGTTGTTGCCGTGTATAATGATCTCCCGGTTCTGCTCATTTCATTCAGCATCAGTTCATGCAAATCTCTCCAGGCCTCTCTGAAATCGTCCTGCTGGTCGTTTCTTACAGAACAATAATATTCCATAACATTCATATACCATAATTTATTCAGCCACTCTCCAATTGATGGGCATCCCTTCAGTTTCCAGTTTGTAGCCACTACAAAAAGGGCTGCAACATACATTCTTGCACATGTGGGTCCCTTTCCTTCCTTTAAGATCTCTTTGGAATATAGGCCCAATAGAAACACTCACAGCTAGTAATTTTCAAACTCAACCCTTCCTGAATCCAGGTTCAAGATTCTACCTTTAAGAGTTTCCTTAATTCAAAATAAAACATGGAGTTGGGAAAGAATGCTAGATTTGCCCTAAGAGGACCAGTCTGAAGCTAACCTCTCCGACTTATTAGCTATGGGATCTTGATCAAGCCACTTTACCTCTGTAGGCCTCAATTTCTTCATCTTTAAATGATGGACTTAGACTAGATTATTTTTACACTTCCTTTTAGCCCTAAATCTTCTAATCTGATTTTCTTCTTGAAGAAAGTATTTATGACAGAGTTGAGAAAGTTCTCAATAGGTTATAAGGCTTTGGCTTTCTTTAAACAAAGTAGTAGTTTCTAAAATATTTCTTTAGCCATCTTCTCTTGTATCCACATTTGCCATCATATGTCTACATATATTGAAAGGTTTGCTCAAGTTCTTTATGGAATTTCAATTCTTTGTAGTGTTTTTGATGGTCTATAGGGAGACGTCCCAAGTAGTACAAGAAAAGATAATGAAGTACCATCATGGATAGTTTATATTGTTAGTTTTGCTAAGATTAATTATTAGCTCAATTTGCTCCTGTACTTCTTATTAACACCTTATTAACAGCAGATTTTTCATCTTGCAAATACCTTCATTAACAGGCCTGCTTTCCTCATTGGTGAGCACTTTGTCCAGAGCACTAATTTATTAGGGACCTATGCCTACTTCAGTCTTAGTCATTTCAATCTTCATTTCTTCAGCAGTAGCATTTTCCCTCATCTTATTATCTTTTCAATTTGTGTTTTCATGTTATATTAGTCTATTAGATTGTAAGCTCCACAAGCAAAGGTACTGTAGTTCTTTTGTACTTATATCTCTAATAATATGTAGGACATATTAATCACTTTATCTATCTATCTGTCTATCTATCTATCTATCTATCTATCTATCTATCTATCTATTTATCTTTACCTCTCTAACTCCACTAAGTCCATTTTTTGACTTGTTAGGAGACTGTATGAAACATATTTCCATTTTAGCTCCAATATTTTGATATATTTTGATTTTATTTCACTGTGATTCAGTGCTTTTTAGCAGTTTGTCAGCTGATATGTCTTTGGACAGAGAATAACAGTCCAGTTATTATTTGTGGACAGTCTATGAATTGTATGATTATTATTTTCTGCCACATTTTCTTTTATTTATATCTACCCACAGAGGTAGAAGAAGGATGCCTTCCTTGAGGGCCATTTTTCATTTTTGCTATGGCCAAAAATTATCACTGGTGACTAATGTCTTGATAACAACCCTTTCTGTAATTAACTAGGCTGGTCTTTGGAATAGTCTGTTGCTGCACCAATTTTAGAGGCAATTCCAAGTTGGTTGAACCTGCCAGATGTAAACTTTGTTGTCCTAGTCTTTGAGAATCAAGCATTTATTCCGTATAGTAATGAAACATCAGGTAGAATTCTTCATGTCAGTTTATTGCAGTGAATTTCCAGGAACCCAATAATTTCCATGAAAGAAATGACTTGACTAATGATGCTAAAATATTAAGTTTTTATTTGGTACTTAAAGTAAGGATAGACCTTGGATTGAATCTTTACTTTGATATTTATTGTCTATGGAATTATGGAAAATTTTCTGATCTAAAGTTTGATAATCTGGAAAACGATGATAATTATTCTTAAATTATGTGTCTCATACAATTCTTGTGATGGGGGGAAATGAAATAATGTTTATAAAGTATTCTGCAAACCTTAAAACAGCAGCTAAATAGCATAAAGGCTTGAGTTTGGAGTGAGAAAGATCTGAATTTATATTTGGCTCAGACACTTATTAGGTGTGTAATTCTAGGCAAGTTACTTAATCATTTTTATCTTAGTTTTCCTATTCTATAAAATGAGCCAGAGAAGAAAAAGGCAAACCACTTCAGTATCTTTGCCAATAAAACCCAAACGGCATCAATGAAGAGTTAGACAATACTGAAACAACTGAACAACAACAAAAACCTTAAAACTCTGTGTATGCATGCAGAATTATATACATGAATGAAAATAAATGTACATTTAAGGAGTGACAAGGTATAGAAAACACAAGCTTAAACCTTGAAGTTAGGAAGATATTTTCTCAAAATTTTTATCTAACACATACCAGTTAACATGTACACATTATTTAACTTTAACTTCATAGAAAACACTATTTCTATAAGTTGTTATTCTTGCAATTTATGTGCAATTCATGGAACTATATTTTGTATAGAACACTGGTCAACTACATAACACCTAGAGGATAGTGATCAGAGTGATAAGGCACATTGACGTGATGTACCATGTCAATTTAGTAAAGAATCAAGTACATATAATCTATTAAAGAAAAAAAAATCACGGTGCCTGATAGCTTTCTTTAGGTATTTGATAAGCTCCTTGGAAGATCAAATGAAAGTGTTCTACTCAGCACCACACAACACAATTAGGGTCCATGGTTTAAAGAGAGAGATTTTAGCTTAACACAAAGAAAAAAAAATCCTAGCATTTTGAGCTAACAGTAGAATTGAGTGTCTCAATATTTAGTTAGTAGAATTTCAGTAAATCAATAAATGCTTATTAAAGTCCTAGTATGTGCCAAAGAGTGGACTAAGCACTGGCAAAGATGGATGATCATTTTTATATATTGTAGAGTAAATTCAGTTTCACTCAAGCAAAGTCTGGACTAGATGGTCCCAAGGTTTCTTCTTACTTTGAGATTATATAATGAAAAGATCATTTTTTCTTTATCTTATAAGGAAAATTGAGTTTAATAGTTTGGGATTTTTCCATATATCCTTCTGAAAAGTATTTTTATGTTGTTATTGATTCATGCTGTGATTGCTTTGTATTTCCAATATAGTATTTCCTGGAATTAAGCATTTCTTTCAAGTGCTTATAAGTAGCTTAAGTTCACAAAAGAGTTATTTGAAATGTCTCCCTATTTCTTCTATTAGCATTCCAAAAATGTTCAGATTATACTCCACAAACATTTTCAAACACTCCATATACTTATTATGTTAAACAAGTAAAATAATAACAAAAATTGGGGGCTGATAGCAGAGGTAGATCTATACTGTATACATGAAAAACACCATTGAAAAAACACGCACAGGTATATTAATCTTCATGACAGAAAGAGATTATTTTGACAACCTTTGAGTGAAAAGCTTGTGGCTCAAGCTTTATTTCTTGGCTTCATATTCTCTTGACTTCAGTAAATACCTCTTACATATAGATCAATGATGGAACTTTATTATTTTTTAAGTAGAATGTTTAGTTCACTTAGTTTATCTTTTTTGTTACTTTTTAGAATATATTAATGACTGAGTGTGGTAAAGTGGGAAAGAATTGCTACTTATTGAAAAATTCTGGATTTTGAATTGAGTAGAGTATCTGTATTGCCATGGAAAAATCATTTAAACTCTCTGAATATTCAATTACTTATTCTAAAATGGGGATAATAATGTCTAATGGAGCCACTATGGAGTTTTTGGATATTTCAGGCAAGTGGTGGCACTGTGCATGGAATTCTTGGCTGCAGTCAGGAAGATCTATGATCGAAAATGACCAAAGACATTTAATAAGTGTATGAGTTTGGACATGTCATTTAACTTCTATTTTCCTAAGTTTCCATATTTGTAAAATAGGAATAATAATAGCACACATTTCCCAAGTTTGTAGTGATGATTAAATGAGCTAATATTTGTAAAAATCACTTGGAACACTGTGGATATTGATTATATGCTTATTCACCTTCTTCTCCTTCCCTCTTTACTAAAGATAAAATAAGATAATGTTTGTAAACTATTTTTAAACTTTAAAGTGATGAAAAACTAATGCTTTCCTTGGAATAATAGATGGTGAATAATTTAAAAAACCACTTAGGTACTTCGATTATTTCTTCTACTCATGTATAGGTAATAATTCATTTTTCTCACTGATGAGTCTCTATTTGAGAGAAAAAAACATCCTACACCTCTTCTGTAGACTTGATCAACATATCACATTTATTAAGAGCATAGAATGTTTACATATTGTGGTCTCTCCATACTATGGAAAAAAACAAAGACACTAAAGATCCATTTCTTGATAAATGTAAAAAGAATTAGGAGATGGGAAGAAGGTATTGTTGCTGTTGTCTCTCCTTCATTCTTGAGGAGGACCATGACATTGGGGAGCTGATGCCATGCCTTGAAAGCAAGTTGGATTTAGTGAACATGGGTTTTGCAAAGTCACCAGCTTCGCTCTCTCCTTCAAAGCTTTCTGGATCTAGTGGCATGATATATATTAAGAAAACTGAAGATGACCTTGGATGCAGTGAGAGCAAAAAGAAATAAGGAGAAAAGGAGAAAAATAAAAGGAGGGAAGAAAACAAGGAGGGAAGGAATAAAGGGGATAGAAGGTTCGAGGAAAAGCATACAGGGAAGAAGAAAAGGAAGGAAGGAGAAATTTAGGGGAGTAAAATATATCTTTATCCCTCACTTTCTTGCCTCCATGTCATGACTCAGGCATATGCCTATAAAAATCCTTCTGGCCCTTGCCCCTTGAAATCCGACCCAATCTTTCAGAACCACATCAAGTGCTACCTCCTTCAAGAAATCAAGTCAATTCATCAACTATCTGTTAAGTACTTATTTATAGGCAATTTGCTGATAACTGTAAATACAAAGAAAGTTAAACAGTCTCTGGCTTCAGGATCTATCTAGTGAGAGACAATTTTTGAACAATTATGTATAAATATGATATGTACAGGTTAACTTGCACATTATCTCAGAGCTAAGTTACTATAATTAAAGGTGATCCAAAAAGGCATCATGCAGAAAGTGAGATTTTAAGTGATATTAGAAAGAAGTCAGAGAAACTGAGATGAAAAGATGAAAAGGAAGAAAATTAACGATAGCCAGTGAAAAAGAAATGGATGGGTTGTCTTGTGTGAGAAACTGAAAGGGACGGTATCCCTGGACTTGGATTACTTGAAGGAGAATAAAATATAAGCAGACTGGCAAGATAGAAAGGTTTAGGTTATGGAGAGTTTTAAAAACCAAAGTGAGCATTTTATATTTGTTCGTAGTCATTTTCTATGCTTGAGTCAGGCAGTGTGCTTAGAAAGGAATAAGGTATCAAGCAGTTATTAAGTGCCTTTTTATCAGATATCTGTTCTCATGTTAGCCTCACAAAAAGCAAAAACAAAATCAATCTCAGTCTTCTGGAAGCTTACATTCCATTGTGGGAGACAGTATATGAATACATAAAATTCAAAAAGAGAAAAAAAGTAGTTATCATCATCATGGGGGTTAGGGGTGCAGTTCTCCCCTAAAATGGAAAACCTGTATGAATTTTTTGGGCTTCTATTCATACCAGAAAACAAATCTGGATTATTATGGTTTAAAAATAAAAATATGTTGATATATTAATATAATGATCTTTACATATTATCTTATATTTCCAGGTTAATTCCCATTTAAGTTTTAATATGGAAAGGACAATTATATATTTATTTGTAGCTATTTATACCTATTTACATATATATGGTAATCTCCCCACCTCTCTCTCTCTCTCTTTCTCTCGATATATCTATCTATATGTTTATATACATACACACATACTAAAACATTCATACACTCACATATATATGCATATACACATACATATATGATATCTCCTGACATAAACTTTTATAATATATTTAAGGCACATAAAATTTAATATGATTTTTCATAACCACTGATTTTAAATTTGAGAAATTAATGTAGAAACTAATTAAATTTGATTAAGAAGTTGAACTTATGAGCAAAGGGGCAAAACAAAATGCTGATAAACTAGTAAAGAAAGACTTAGAGTGCTTCTTTGGCTCTTTCATTACTTATTGTGACATTTAAAAGCTGAAGCTAGAAATTTGGCTTTCTTGCTCTGGAAGGTCTTCCAAGATCTATCACAAAGCATCCTTGACTCTAATGACAAACCATGGCCTATATGAATTGCATTCTGATGCCTGGATGTATCATTGCTAAAATATGGAGCTAAAAACTGTGGAAGTTAGCCTAGAACCTATTATGGAAGGTAGTTATATTGCCCATTACCAGTGGCAAAATTCACTTTTTACTAGTATGTTAGGTGAAAGATGACATTTATTTCTTATTCTGAAATACTCTGCTTCCTGAGATACAGAAAACCATTGCAATTCCAATTTCCAATATTATTTTGAACTGAATTTATTATTTACTATTATTACTATAATTTCCAATGATCTTCAGTTTGTCAGATATTAGTTCTGATGAAGTAGTGAGGAATAGTGGATAGTGAGATATTCTTGCAGGCAGAAACACCTGGGTTGACATGTGACTTTGGACTTCTCACTTTTCCTTTAAATTCTATGCGAAGCTCTCTAAGATTTTGACTTGCCAAGAAGGACCTGGCATGCATTGACAGACTGATTATTTTCATTGAAGACTACCATGTGTAAATAAAATTAGAAGTCCAATCCTTAACCTTAATGCTATTTTATAATGAGTCTATGCAGGTCCTTTTAAAATCCTCCCCCCTTCTTTAACTTTCTTCCTTTTGAAAAGCAGTTTAACATTAACTCTAAATCTCAAGTCTTGGTATTTGCTTTTTCACTTTACAATATGAGCTGATAGGGTCAAGTCACTTAACCTCCTTGATGAACAAATTACTCATGCACAAAAGAAAATTAATGATAGTTAACAAGCATTTCTTAAGTGTCTGCTCTCCACCAGGCATTATGTTGAGTTCAGTGAATACAAAAAAAAAAAAAGAAAAATAAATAAATGAACAAACAAAAAGGAAGAAAACCCTCTTTTCCTACTTTCAAGGAGCTCCAGTCTAATGGAAAGGAAATATGCAAATAAATATGTATGAACAAGACACAGACAAGATAAATTGGAGATTGTTGTTTGCATTTTGTTTTTGAAGAATATAATGACATCAGGGATGTGATGTAATGAAAGTGACTTGGATTTGAGTGAGGGTGAGCTGTGCAAAATCACCAGCCTCACTTTGTCCTCCAGACCCATCTGGATTCAGTGGCAAGATATAAATCAGGATAACTAAAGATGATCCTTGGAGAAAATCTTAAAAGAATGGAATTAATATTAAGAAGTATCAAAAAAAATCTTTGGGTAGAAGATGGGGTTTTAGCGGAGACTTGAAAAAGTCAGGAAGAGGCAAAGCTACATAAGCTCAGTTTTGGATACATTCTGTTTAAAATGTCTGTTGGAATCCAGTTTTAACTGTCCAGTAGGGACCTGGGGAATGGAGCTTAGGGGGTCAGGAGGAAAGTAAGGTTTGGATAAATACATTTGAGGATCATTTGATTAGAGATGATACTTGAACATATGGTAATTGATAATATCATTAAGTGATGCTGTTTAGATGAGAAATCCCATGACAGAAACTTGGAGGATAGTTGTCATTGTCTGGAGAAGACCTCAATGAATTGCCAGCAAAGGAAATAGCATAGTAAGTTCTTGATAAATGTAGCGACTTGCAAAAAAAAAGAATATCCATATAATAGTATCATTATGGGAATCAAATGAGAGAATTACATGAAGTGCCTTATAACAGTGGGGCGACATTTAAATGTAAGCTACTGCCATTATGGAATATAACTTTCAAATTAGTGAAGAAGAAAAGCATATTTGTTACTCATTGGAAATTCTAATAGGAAGAGGCTGGCTTCTGAGGAGATTAAGTTTATGAAGAATGGAAAACTGCCGATAGAGTCTACAGAATTCCAGGAAGATTGTGCTAATGAATTGTACCCAGTCAACTTCCTTTAGCTGTATTCCCAACCTTATTGAATCATTCTGGCAAAATATATCAATGAAGAATACTTAGGAAGTAAACTAAACTTTTTTTGTTTGTTTTGTTGGATAGAAACTGACTTAAGAGTCAGGAAGAACTGGGTTCTAGTCTTGCCTCTGATATATCTTAGCTTGTTAAAGTGAACATGGACACCATATACCAAGATAAGGTCAAAATGGATTCATGATCTAGGCATAAAGAATGATATTATAAACAAATTAGAACAATGTAGGATGGTTTACCTCTCAGACCTGTGGAGGGGGAAGGAATTTCTGACCAAAGAAGAACTAGAGGTCATCATTAATCACAAAATAGATAAGTTTGACTATATCAAGTTGAAAAGTTTTTGTACAAACAAAATGAATACAGACAAGATTAGAAGGGTAGCAGTAAACTGGGAAAATATTTTTACATCCAAAGGTTCTGATAAAGGCCTCATTTCTAAAATATATAGAGAATTGACTCAAATATATAAGAATTCAAGCCATTCTCCAATTGACAAATGGTCAAAAGATATGAACAGACAATTTTCAGACGAAGAAATTGAAACTATTTCCGGTCACATGAAAAGGTGCTCCAAGTCACTATTGATCAGAGAAATGCAAATTAAGACAACTCTGAGATACCACTACACACCTGTCAGATTGGCTAAAATGACAGGAAATGATAATGATAGCTGTTGGAGGGGATGTGGGAAAACTGGGACACTGATACATTGTTGGTGGAACTGTGAACGGATCCAACCATTCTGGAGAGCAATTTGGAGCTATGCTCAAAGAGTTATCAAACAGTGCATACCCTTTGACCCAGCAGTGTTTCTACTGGGCCTATATCCCAAAGAGATTTTGAAGGAGGGAAAGGGACCCACATGTGCAAAAATGTTTGTGGCAGCCCTTTTTGTAGTGGCAAGAAACTGGAAATTGAAAAGATGCCCATCAATTGGAGAATGGCTGAATAAATTATGGTATATGAATGTTATGGAATATTATTGTTCTGTAAGAAATGACCAACAGGAGGATTTCAGAGAGGATTGGAGAGACTTGCATGAACTGATGCTAAGTGAAATCAGCAGAACCAGGAGAACATTATACACAGCAACAAGACTATATGATGATCAATTTTGATGGACAGGGTTCTCTTCAACAATGATGTGATTCAAACCAGTTGTGCTGCGATGAAGATAGTCATATACATCCAGAGAGAGGGCTGTGGGAACTGAGAGTGAACCACAACACAGCATTTTAACGCTTTCTGTGAATAGTTCCATGCATTCTGTTTTCCTTCTTAGGTTGTTTTTTTTCTTCTTCTCTTTCTAGATCTGATGTTTCTTGTGCAGTAAGATAACTGTATAGATATGTATACATGTATTGTATTTGTCATATAATTTATCCTATCTAGCATGTATTAGATTACCTGTCATCTAGGGGTGGGGGGCGGGGGGAGGGAAAGGAAAAGCTTGGGAAAAAAAAGTTTTTTTTTGCAAAGGTCAATGTTGAAAGGTCACTCATATGTTTTGCAAATAAAAAGCTTTATTAAAAAAATAAAGTGAACATGGATCTATTATTTAACTTCTTATTCCATCAGAACGTTCTTTAATACGTATAGAAGTTTCCCTGACAGAATTCCTCCCCTCAAAACACACTCATACACATATATACACAGAACAAAAAATAACAAAAATAAAAGAAAGAAATCAGGCTTAGATAAAAAGTTACTTCTTCACTTTCCACTTAGTTTTACATAGTAAAGAGCAGTTCTTGTACTAAGCAAACATAATTAAAACATATGCACTGGGATTATCTTCTTACTTCATTAAGAAACAAATTCAAACATGACTTAAATAGGCAAAGGTTAAAGAAATGAAATTAGGAAAATATTTTGATTTCTGAGGTCAATCAGGTAGTGGAATATTCAACTTGATCTCATAATTTCTATATTAAAGAGAAAATCACATATTAATAAATATTGCTCAAGAATTTCTACTTGGTAAATTTTCTTAACTGTTAACCACTATTTATTGCCACAGTGATGTCAGATGTAAAGCAAGAATAACTTAAGACTAAAGAACAATGCTTATGGAACTTAAAAACTAATCTGTTAAAATACCCTATATCCTGAAATTGGAACTTAATCTAAAATTTATGACAGAAAATTGTGGAACTAAAACTATGAGTATGTGTGACAATTTCAAAGAGGATGAAGAGAGAGGAATTTAGAATAATTCTTACTAAGAGGACAATGGATTGGATAGGTGACACATTATAGATTCCTCTTGTAGCATTTTAAGTCTCTGAAAGGAAAGCCAATACATAATGGGAATATTAAGTTTTCATATGCTTTATCCTAATGCATACATTATACATCTATTCGTACTGTACACATACATTATTAGATATAAACTTTTCTTATTCTGCTTAAGTCATCTTTGAAGATTCTGAATTTGAAATAAATGTTTTTCTTCTTATTGCTGGGTCAAAGGTATAAACAATTGGAGGCCTTTGGGGTACATTTCCAAATTACTTTCCATAATTAGCCTGACTAATTCACAGATCTTTTAGCAGTATATGTTTGCCCATCTTCCCATAGTCCCACAGTCATCATTTTAAAAATTATCTTTTTATAAGCCATAGGCCATATAAATAAGCTATGGCTTATTTATAAGCCATAATTTAAAAATTATGCCAAGATGATAGGCATAAGTTAGAACCTCAACATTGTTTTAATTGCTATTTTAATTAATTATTAGTAATGGCTACTTATAGGTTGAATTTTTTTCTTTGTTAAGCTACTCATTCACATCTTTTGCTTGACATATCTAGTGCTCTAATTATTATAAATTTGAATCAGTTCCTTATATATCTTGCACACCAAGTGTTATCAGAGATGCTGCTTTCCCCAATTTAGATGTTCCTTTTCTAATCTCCACTGCAACTTTCCAATTTTATGTGATTAAAACTGTCTATTTTATTTTCTATGATGCATTCTATTTTCTATTTTCCTTTGTGTGGTCATCTACTCTTCCACTATCCATAGTTGTGACAGGCTTTTTCTTTTTGCTCTTCTTATTGTCTATGATGTGACCTTTTATCCTTAATTCATTACAAAACTGGAGTGTATTTTTAAAAATGTTGTTCTAAACTGAATTTATGCCAGAATACTTTCTATATTTTTCTGGAAACTTTTTTTTGTCAAATCTTTCTGCTGTACCTGAATAATTGAGTATTTGGGATTAATTGAACACAGCAATTTTATTTTTTTCTCTGAGTTTTATATATCTAATGTATTCTATTGTTAGGTTTTTGTTTCTCTTGTTGAAAACCAAATAATTTTAGTTGATTACCAATGTGTAGTATAGTTTGAGATCTAGGTCACCATTGCGTTTTAATGCAAGAACAATGAATACTTCCAAGTTGCCTTTGTTAATTATCTTATTCAAAATGCTTAAAATTCTATATAAAATTCTTTTGTCATATTCTTTATTCAATTAATATAAAGGCTATTATAACAGCATCAGACTTCTTCTAGGTTTAATTTAATGTTCTCAACTGTTTTTATATACATTACTTAAATATATGATTAGTAAAACATTTTATTTAAATCGCTATAATAGAGGATGTTCTCAATCGGATGATAATTATTGATCACATCTGAGTCTTAATTTCCCTTCATCTGGATAGTAATGCCTGTACTATCATCTTCACCTGGTGTTTTTGAGGGAACAAAGCATTTTGAATTATAAAATTCTATGTTATTGTTGTTGAGTTTTTTCAATTCTGAGCAGCTCTTCATGATCCCATTTTGAGGTTTTCTTGACAAAGATATTGGAATGATTTGTAACCTTTTTCTCCAGCTCATTTAACAAATGAGGAAACTGAGGCAGACAAGGTTAAGTTACTTGTTTGGGTCAAACAACTAGTGTTTGAATCCAGATTTGAATTTATAATGATGAGCCTTCCTGATTATAAGCCCAATGTTCTAATCACTGTGCTACCTAACTATTTGGGATAAAGTGCTACATAAGTATGTTATTTTTGTTGTTGGTATTCCTAATCAGAAGAACAATAAGGAAAATATGGGAAAATTAAAATTAAATTTTAGGAAATGTATACATATTTGCTTACAATACACACAAACACTTGTATATCTTTTATATAATCTTATACTTTAAACACAAAATAATGTGGTAATATTAATGTGGATACTATTTCCAGAAAAGAAGATTTTAAACCAGCCATAATGACTCATTTTATACAATTTTTGTTCATGTCCTCATCCCTAAATCCCCCACAGAATATTTACTTAACACACTAGAGACCTTCCTTTAAATCTTTTCATATATTATGGATATCTCTGAAAGATATTAATTTATTATTATATATCTTGCTATATTATTAGGCCAAACAATTTTCCACTCATGCATTTTCTAAAGAATATTCCTTTTTTGCACATGTTTTTTTGCATGCATCATTGGAGATATCTTACATTTCAATTAAATTCAATATTCACCTCTCTATTGACCTTTTGGTAATCCTGAAGTTTTGATTTGTCATAGCTTTTTGTAGCGTATGATTTTCTGGCTTTAGCAATTGCTGAAAAAATTTTTCATAAGGCCAGTATTTGTGGATAAAGTGTCTGTAGCAGTAAAATTGTAGATTCATAAAGGAAAGAAGAAAGAATATTGAATAATAATGGTGCAGTGTAAACCGTGCCAGGACTGGAGTTCAGAAGACCTGAGTTTAAATCTGACCTCAGACACTTCGTAGTTATGTTACTCTTCACAAATCACAATTCTATGTGCTTCATTTTCTCATTTGTAAAATGAGCTAGAGAAGAAAATAACAAACCATTACACTATTTTTGGCAAGAAAACCCCAAGTGAGGTGATGAAAATTTGAACCACAACTGAAAAAATTACTGAATAATAACAGTGTCTTAAGCACTACAGCAGATGTAAAGATAGACAAAAACTTTGTTCAGTGCCAGGTACATAGTTTATTTGTAATAACTGCCTACATACTGACTAAGTGAAACAAAGTATAGTCTTTGCTCTCAAGAAATCTGCTACCTAATAAAAAGTATAACAAACACACAAATAAGTATAATGAAAATCAGAATTTCATAGATGCTTTAAGGAATAGCTCAGATAAGTAAGAGATTATTTCCTGTTAAGAGGATCTGAGAAGACTTCATAGAAAGATAAAATCCTGGGGAGGTGGAGCCAAAGTAAAGACAAAGACTTGCCATATCTCTCCCCAACCCCTCAAAATACCTTTAAATAATGACTCTAAAGAAATTTTAGAGCATCAGAACCCACAAAATCATGGAGTGAAACAATTTTCCAGTCAGATACCTTAGAAAGTCATCTGGAAAGGTTTGTCACACCAGAGTGAGAGTGGACTCATACCGGATGCAGGCTGCTGACCAGGAAGGCCCTGGAGAAGCCCTTAGGAGCTTTTGAATCAGTAACAGCAGTGGTGATTTCTAGACCTCTCAGACCAGAGACACTAAAAATGATTTCGAATGTCAGCAGCAAAGGTTTGTCTGTCCCACTAGGATAAGAGGGGAGCACATTTCCAGCCCCAGCAAACCAGAGCAGGCCGTGGGACACTGAATCATCAGGAACAGAAATGAAGGTAAGGAAAAAAACTAAGACCATAGAACATAGCCATAGTGGAGAGGGGACCCTCCACAGTTCCAGGGAAGAAAATTGCACATGAATGCAATATCTTTAAAAAAATAAAAAGTGAGAAAGAAAAATAGTGGGAGAAAGGGAAAGGGAGAGGTGTAATGGTGTAAAATATTTACCATAAAAGAGATAAAAATTTTTGTTATATTGGAGTGAAAGAGGGAAAGAGGAAGTGGAGTGAATGAACCTTACTTTCATCAGAATTAGCTCAGAGAGAATAACAAACTCAGGAACTGGATATAGAAATCTATCTTCAGGGCAGCTAGGTAATGCAGTAGATAGGACACCAGTCCTGAAGTCAGGAGGACCCGAGTTCAAATGTGGCCTCAGACGCTAAACATTTCCTGGCTGTGTGACCCTGGGCAACTCACTTAACCCCAATTGCCTCAGCAAAAAAAAAAAAAAATCTATCTTACTGTGCAGGAAAGTAGGAGGGGAAGAGTATATTAGAAGTGGAATGATGATAAAAGAAAGGGCACATTGGAGGGAGGGGATAGTCAGAGTCAAAGTACTTTTGAGGAGAAATAGGGTGAAAGGAAAGAGAGAATAGAATAAATGAGGAGAAATTCAGTTATTAAGTTAGTAATAGTAAATGGGAAGAGAATTTGAAGCAAGTTTCTCTCATAAAGGCCTCATTTTTCAAAGATACAGGGAATGGAATCAAATTTATAAAAAATAAAAGCCATTCCTCAATTGATAAATGATCAAAATCTATGAACAGTTTTCATATGAAGTAATCAAGTTATTTATAGCCTTATAAAGAAAATTAACTTGATTGGAGGAATGCAAATTAAAATAATTCTAAGGTACTACCTCATACCTATTTGCTTAACTAATAGGATAGAAAAAAAATGACAAATTTTGGGGGGAATGTGAAACCCTGGAAAGACTTCCATGAGGTAATGAAAAGCAAAATATATTTTGTGTTCCAAATAATAGCAATAATTGCAAGATGATCATCTGTGAATGACTTTGCTATTTTAAGCAATACAAGTGAAGTCTGAAGGACTTATAATGAAAAATATTATCCATTGATTGTGTCTGAATTAATAGTGAAGCATATGTTTTTCCTTTATTTTTCTTGAGGTTTTTTTTGGGGGGAAGAGAATCCATTATTTCCTTTCAAAATATAACTTTTATGGTAACTTTTTGCACAATTTCAAATGTGCCTTCTCAATGAGGGGTTGGGATGAGGAGGGAGGAAAAGAGAGAATTTGGAACTCAAAATTTTTAAAACAAATGTTAAAAATTGTTTTACATATAGCTGAAAAATGAAATGGCAAACCACGCTAATATTTAAAAAAAAAACAGGATCAAGAAGAGTCAAACATGACTGAAACAACTGAATGATATTTAGAACAGCAAAATAAGTACATTCATATATGATATATGTATATAACATATATACATACTTATAGATACAAATACATATACACACAAACATATGTGTGTATATATATATGTATATATATATATATATATGAGTGTGTTTGTTAGAGATTTATATAGATTCTTTCTCTCCCTGTTTCTCTCTCTCTCTTTCTCAAATAAATAAATACATGTTGATCTTTGCTTTAGTAAACATTTCTTAGGAAGTTGCCTGAAGCACATAGAGGTCAAATGACTTTGCAAAAGAAACTTAGCCAAAAGCTCAGGATTTGTATTTTCTGGCTTCAAATCCGACATTCAATCTACCTATCTACTAGTAAATTTCCTAAATATATTACTGGAACACCATAATAGATGAGGGCAATATAAAGTGACTGAGATGAGATTTCCCTGTGAAATATATGAGATGAATATACAAGTTAAATGATTATTTCTTAGGTGTCCAGATAAAATAGAAAATTTATACATAAAAAATACACCCTGTGAAAATAGCATTACTATTTCCTTCAGTCAAGCTACTTATCATAATGCTGCGAAATACCTGGAGCCAGCATTTGAACCAAAGTAGCTTTGCTTATATACTTGAATGATTTTTTTAGTGCAGCATAACATATTGATAATGAGATTCTAACACAAAACATTTAAGTAAATCTGCTATTGCTTGTAAGTGAATCATGATATCTAATGATTCCAACTTTCGAATTTATTCACAAATTATATTCTTTTGGGAATTTGAACTAAGATTAAAAAAATCTGTGAAAATGTGTCTATTCAGCTGATATGGAATGTCTAAACAAAAGTTTCCACAGGAGGAAATAAAAAAGTAAAGAATACATGAAGTATTTATCAGACAGTAAAATTTTTTATTCTAAAATGCTCAAACTGTGTAGACATTTTTCAAGTCAAAAAAAGTTGGAAAAAAATAAAAGCATTGCTAAAGGCCAGTACTTCAATTTAGTCCCGTCATGAAGTAGATATTAAGTGCCTAAAGCATGCTGAGCTCCCCATTTTTATTTGGTTGCTTGTCTTGTCCTTAAGTATGCTTGAATGGATTTATATAACCTTGAATGTAACCAAGTGAGAAAATCTTTCCTGACAATTTCCAATTATAAAAACTATATTTGCAAAGCTATATATTTTGAGAGACTTGTTGAGTATATCAGAAGTCATGGAAATATCTATGAAGACTGAGGGGAATTGATGAAGTTTTGTCTTTTGGGAGTTATTAGCTATAATTTTTTTAAAGATACAAAGCATGTTTCAGTTTTTTTCCAGATGGTATACATTATTCCATATATTGTCAAATAATTGATGTATCCTGGAAAACTTGCCAAATGCACATCTTTTTATGAATTGTGTGTTTTCAGAATTGAATTTCAGACAGAGCCCATGTTCTTCCCTTGACCTCATTACAAAAAGCTGCTCTTTGCTTGTGCTCTCACACTCTTGTTTGCAGTCTCTCTTTTCTTGTTCTTTCTCCCTCTATCTCAGACCTTCATCTCTCTCCCAACTTCCTCCACTCATGTGTTGCTAAAAAAATGTGACATCAGTAGATTTAATCATAAGCAGTTAATATAATTTTGGTTATGGTAATCCATATAACAAACAAAAACAAAATATAGTCCTAGTCCTATATATTTATTTCCTGCTTTGATAGTGGTATCATATTTGTATGCTATATAAAAACATTAACTTAACTTTTGATATTTTCAATTTTTCTTTTTTAAAAAAATGCCTACACTTCCAAATATATCCCTCCCAACTCCTTTATGCAGGAAGCTAAACCTTATAACAAAGAATTAAATAAAGAAAAAAGAGCAGTTAAGACAAACATGCACTTAATATGTGATTAACATTCAAAGAGTATCAAAGTAATAGGCTCCTATATGAAGTGTCTAGCCTTCACATTGACATTTTTCAGAAAACTGAATTAAAGAAATAGCAGTTCCAGAGAAGGACATATAACACATACGTCTCAGATAAATAAAATATTAGTAAAATTAGGTTCATTCATTACTGAAAGCTAACAAGAAACATTTCTCAAGAATCTTGGTCATCCCACTTTGCAATGTTCACAGTGAATGCAAATAGGCTAACTTGAATATAATAGAAACTCATATGCTCATGTCCATTGCAGAGAATAGTACTGACAGCTGTTTAAATAATCATTGAACTGTGAAAATTCAATGAGGAAGTGACAAGATGTTCAAAACTAAGTCAACAAATGCTTTGTTCACTTCATTGCAAAAGTGGGCACAGGAATAAAAATTAGAAAATTAAAAATATTGTGTAGGAAAAAGAAACAGAATATTCTGGGCTTATAGACCACTCAGAAGTCTCATTGCTATTCTTCATGAATGTATTTTTTTTAAAAAAGGGGTCATAGTACAGATCAGCAAGTTAGTGGCAAAGGAGCTCAACTTTAAGGCCTCCAGGCCCAGTACAGAAAGCAGATTGCCAACCTTGCAACTTCACCACAACAGGTGGACTGAGCTGGGACATCCTATTACAGTGGGCAAGCCAGACCTGGAGCCCTAAAGGGAGAAAAAGCCAGTGATAAAGTCCCTGTTCCTTGTGAAAGAAGCTTGGGAGAATGCATAAATACATAAACCAGGAAGAGCCAAAACAGAAAATGAAAATTACAGAACAAACTCCCTAATGAATATGAAAGCAAAAAAATTAAATAAAATATTAGCTAAGAGATTACAGCAAGTTATTAGCAAGATAATAGACTATAACCAAGTGTAATTTATACAGGAAAGCAGGTCTGATGCAATATCAGAAAAGCCATTACCATAATCAACCATATTAATAACAAAACCAACAAAAATAGCATGATAATCTCAGTAGATGTTGAAAAAGCTTTAGTCAAAATACAGCTTCCATTCCTATTAAAAACACTAAAGTGGATAAGGATAAAAGGAGTGTTCCTTAAAATAATAAACAGTATCTATCTAAAACCAACAGCAAACATTATTTGGAATGGAAAACAGCTGGATTCATCCCCAATAAGATCGGGTGAAGTAAGGATACCTATTATCACCACTATTATTCAGCATTGTGTTAGAAATGTTGCCTTTAGCAATAAGACAAAGGAATTAAAGAAATTAGAAAAGACAATAAGGAAATAAAACTATCACTCTTTGCTGATGCTTAAAGAATCCTAGAAAATCATCCAAAAACCTATTTGAAGCTATTATCAGCTTTAGCAAAGTTACAGGATATGAAATAAACCCACACAAATCATCAGACTTTCTATATATTACCAACAAAGCACGTCAGCAAGAGATAGAAAGTGAAACTCTGTTTAAAATTACTGTAGACAAAAGAAAATACTTAGGGGTTTATCTGACAAGAATTATATCAACATGATTACAAAACACTACATACACAAATAAAGTTAGATATAAACAGTTGGAAAAATATTAATTGCTCATGGGTAGGTTGAACTAATTTATTTAAATGACAATTCGCCTATATTGCTCTAATTGTTCTGTGCCATACAAAACAAACTGCCAAAATTATTTTATATAATTAGAAAAATAATAATAAAATTCATCTGAAAGAACAGAAGATCTACAATATCCAGGGAATTAATGAAAAAAATACAAAAGATGGTGGCTTAGCAGTACCAGACCTAAAACTATATTATAAAGCAGTAGTCATCAAAACTATTTGATACTAAATAAGAAATAGAGTGGTGGATCAGTTGAATGGATTAAATACACATAATACAATAATCAGGGCCTACAACAATCTAGTATTTGATAAACCTCCAAAATCCGGCTTTTGGAGTAAGAACTTAGTACTTGACAAACATTGTTGGGGAAACTATAAAACAGTATGTCAGAAACTCAACACATACCTACATCTCACACCCCATACCAAAAATAAGTCAAAATGGATATATGATTTGGGTGTAAAGGATGATATCATAAACAAATTAGGAGAACAAAGGATAATTTATCTATCAAATCTTTAGAGAAGGGATGAATTTATGACCAAAGGAGAACTAGAGAATATTATGAAAGGGAAAATGGACAATTTTGATTAAATTAAATTAAAAAGTTTTCACACAGACAAAATCAACAGAAACAAGATTAAAAGGGAAATACAAAGCTGGGAAAAATCTTTATTGTCTGTTTTTCTGATAAAGGTCTCATTTCTCAAATATATGTATACATAACTTTGTTAAATTTATAAGAATACAACTAATTCCCCAATTGATTAATGGTCAAAGTTTATAAACAGACAATTTTCAGATGACAAAATTAAAACCATCTGTAATCATATGAAAGATTTCTCTAAATAACTATTGATTAAAGAAATACAAATTATAACAACTCTGAGGAATCACCTCACAACTCTCAGACTGGCTAAGATGATAGGAAAAGATAATGATAGATATTGGAGGTGATGTAGGAAACCTGGGATATTAATGCATTGTTGGGTGAGTTATCAAATGATCCAACCATTATGGAAGCAATTTGGAACTATGCTCAAAGGACTATAAAACTGTGCATACCCCTGGACTCAGCAGTGCCATTTCTACATTTGTATCCCAAGGAAATCATAAAGAATGGAAATGCACTGACATATGCAAAAATGTTTCTAGCAGCTTTTTTTTTGGTAGTCAAGAATTGGAAAATGAGCAGATGCCCATCAATTGGGGGAATGATTGTACAAAGTGTAGTATATGAAGGTAATGGAATATTATTGTTCTATAAAAATGAACAGACTGATTTTAGAAAGGACTGGAAAGATCTTCATGAATGGATGCTGAGTAAAACAAACAGAACCAGGAATAGATTGTACACAGTAATAGCAAGAATGTGCAATAATCACCTATGAAAGACTTGGTTGTTCTCGATGGTTCAGTGATCCAAAGCAATCCCAATAGACTTTGTGTGGAAAATGCCATCTGCATCCAGAAAAAGAACTAAGGACACTGAAAGCAAATCAACAAATACCGTGTTCTCTTCTTTTTTCTTATTTTTGTCTCTCACGTGGTTCTCTTTTGTTGATTTTTCTTTGTCAACATGATTCATAAATCAAAGTGTATTAAAATAAATAAAAGCACTAGGAAAGGTAAATTTTTCTTAATTGTTTTATTTTTTCTTGTTATACATGTATAACTTCTAAAATATACATTTCTTTATAAATCATGTTGGGAGAAAAATAATCAGAAAAAAAGGGAAAAGCCACGAGAGAGAGAAAAATCAGAAAAATGAAGTGAACATAGTATTTGTTGATTTACATTCAATGTCCACAGTTCTCTTTCTGGATGCAGATACCATTTTCTATCCAAAGTTTATTGGGATTTTCTTGGATCACTGAATCACTGAGAAGAACTAAGTCTTTCATAGTTGATCATTGCACAATCTTGCTATTACTGTGTACAATGTATAATTGGTTCTTCTTGTTTCACTCAGCCTCAGTTAATGTAAATCTTTCCAGGCCTGTCTAAAATCAGCTTGTTTTTCATTTTTATAGAACAATAATATATCATTACCTTCATTTACCATAACTTACTCAGCCAATCCTCAATTGATGGGAATCTACTCATTTTTCAATTATTTGTTATTGCAAAAAAAAAGCTTCTACAAACATTTTTGCAAATGTAGGTCCTTTCCCTCCTTTATGATTTCCTTTGGATACAGATCTATTAGAGGTCCTGCTGAGTGAAAGGTTATACATAGTTGTATAGCCCTTTAAGTGTAGTTCCATATTTCTTTCCAGAATGGTTGGATCATTTCACAATTCCACCAATGATATATTAGTGTCCTAGTTTTTACACATCCCTCCAACATTTGTCAGTAACTTTTCCTGTTAGCCAATTTGACATGTGTAAGGCAGTAGCTTATAGTTGTTTTACTTTAAATTTTTCTAATCAGTAGTGATTTAGAACATTTTTTCATGTGACTATAGATGGCTTTAATTTCATCATCTGAAAATTTTCTGTTCTTATCCTTCAACCATTTATCAGAACAATGACTTGTATTCTTATAAATATTACAGTTTTTACATATTTTAGAAATGAGACCTTTATCAAAAATACTGGCTTTAAACATCTCTCCCCTCACATTCTACTTTCCTTTTAATCTTGGCTGCATTGTTTTCGTTTTTGCAAAACCTTTTTTAATTTAATGTATTTGAAATTATCCATTTTGTGTTTTATAATGTTCTCAAGGTGTTCTTTACCCATAATTTTCTTTCTTCTTTATAGATCTGATAGTTAAACTATCATTTATTCTCCTAATTTGTGTATAGCATTGCTCTTTATGTCTAAATCATGAACCCATTTAGACTTTATGCTGGCATAGAATGTTAGATGCCAATGCCTAGTTTCTGTCATACTCTTTTTCATTTTTCTCAGCAATTCTTGTCAAATGGTGACTTCTTATTTCAGAAGTCAGAATCTTTGGGTTTATCAATCAGTATATTACTATAATAATTGACTATTGTATCTAGTATACCCAACCTATTCAAAGATTCATTGCTTATTTCTTAGCCAGCACCAAATGATTTTGTTGACTGTTATTTTATAATACAGTTTTAGATCTGGTATGGTAGATCCACTCTCCTTTGCATTTTTTGTCCATTAATTCCCTCGAAATTCTTGATCTTTAGTTTTTTCAAGATGAATTCTCTTATTATTTTTTACCTCTATAAAGTAATTTCTTGGCAGTTTGATTGATATGGCACTGAATAAGTAAGTAAATTTAGGTAGAATTGTCATTTTTATTTTTATTAGATTGCAATTCATATTATTCTAGTTTTTTAGATCTTACTTTATTTGTGTGAAAATAATTTTGCAATTGTGTTGATATAGTTCCTGGCTTTTTCTTGGCAGGTAGACTCCCAAACATATTATAGAGTTTACAGTTATTTTAAATAGGACTTCTCTTTCTGTCTCTTGCTGCTGGGTTTTGTTGGTAACATGTAGAATTGACAATGATTTATGTGTGTTTATTTTATATCCTGTAATTTTACTGAAGTTGTTAGTTGTTTCTAGTAGTATTTTTAATTGATTCTCTAGAATTCTCTAAATATACCATCCTATCATATGCAAATAGGGATAGTTTTGGTTCCTCATTACCTGTAATTCCCTCCATTTTTTTCTTCTTCTCTTATTAGTAGTCAAATCCTTAGGGAGGTTGATTGGTTGTCTTTTATTCTTGAAAAGGACCAAAATAAAATCCCTTTGAAAGAGTCAATTTGCAAAGTTTTTGATGATAACTGATTAAACCAATATGAGTTTAGAATGCTCAGCTATAATTTGGAACTATGCTCAAAAAGTTATCAAACTGTGCATACCCTTTGACCCAGCAGTGTTTCTATTAAACTTATATCCCAAAGAAATCTTAAAGGAGGGAAAGGGCCCCACATGTGCAAGAATGCTTGTGGCAGCCCTTTTTGTAGTGGCTAGAAACTGGAAACTGAAGGGATGCCCATCATTTGGAGAGTGGCTGAATAAATTATGGTATATGAATGTTATGGAATATTATTGTTCTGTGAGAAACGACCAGCAGGATGATTTCAGAGAGGTCTGGAGAGACTTGCATGAACTGATGCTCAGTGAAACGAGCTTGCCAGGAGATCATTATACACGGCAACAACAATACTATATGATGATCAATTCTGTTGGACATGGCTCTGTTCAACAATGAAATGTTTCAAACCACTTCCAATTGTTCAGTGAAGAAAGCCATATACACCCAGAGAGAGGGATATGAAATGTGGACCATAACATAACATTTTCATGCTCTCTATCGATGTTTGCTTGCATTGTGTTTCCTTTCTCTGATTTTTTTTGTAGATACGATTTTTCTTGCACAAAAATGATAAGTGAGGAAATATGTATACATATATTCGATTTGTCAAGCATTTTAACATAATTAACATGTAGTGGATATCCTGCCATCTAGGGGAGGGGTGGGGAGTAGGGAGGGAAAATTTGTAACAGAAAGCTTTGTAAGGGTTAATGTTGAAGAATTACCCAAACATATGTTTTGCCAATAAAAAGTTTTAATTGAAAAAAAAGAATGCTCATCTATAAGTAATCCATGTGAACTTTTCCATGTGTCACTTTTTCTTAGTTTTATGTGAATGCTTGCCCCATGGAAGTTGTCCATAAACTTGCCTTTCTGGAAAGTGTGTGTCTGATAATGTGGCCAGCCTTATGGAATTGTTTTCTTTGCAGTATGGTATGAATGCTTAGCATTTTATTTCAAGAAAAGACCTCAGTTGTCTGGTATCTTATCCTGCCAGGTAATTCTCAGAATTTTCCTAACACAATTCAAATAGAGTGATTCAGTTTCCTGACATGGTGCTGTCAGGATATACTTTCCTGGTTTCACAGGCATACAATAATGAGATCAGCATAATCGCTCTGTAGAGCTTCAGTTTGGTGATCACTCTAATACTTTTCCTTTTTCACACTTTCTTTTGGAACCTCTGACAATGCATGTGTCAACCTCCTTACCAATGTGTATAATCCTGGAAACTATACTGCCAAAGTAAAGTGAATTTATCCATAGCATTCAAAAGTTTTTGCTGAAATCAGAGGTCCCATGTATGGATGGGGTAGTACTGACTGGAGCACTTGTGTTTTATAGATTTTAATTGTTAGGCCAAAATTAGCAGAAGAAGCAGAGAATTGATCCATATTCTGTTGCATCTGAGCTTCAGAGGCTGCATGAAATGCACAGCTATCTGTTAAAGGAATTCATGCACAATACTCCCTCCACTTTAGTCTTATCTTGTAGCCTTTCAAGTTGAAGAATAACAGCAGTATAGTAGCTGACTTTGATGATATGTTCATTTTCATTGAAAGTACTAAAACATCATTCAAAAAGCATGGAAGCAGGCACACAACATTGTTTCTTTCCACCGGTGACTGGAAAATATAAGAACATCAACCATTATTCAGAACCCAGGCAAACATTCCATCATGAAATTGATCTACAAAATTGATTAACTTCTCCAGGCATCCACATTATGACATAATTTTCCATAAGCATTCACAAATGACAGTATCAAAGGCTTTGGTCAGATCTACAAAAGTTGTCCCCAAATCTATGTTTTGTTCCTGGCATTTCTTCTAGAGTTATCAGGCAACAAATAACATATTGATCATTTCTCAGCTTTTTCTTAAATTACACTGTCACTCGTGTAGGTGACCCTTTCCCAAGTGTGTTTAAAAAGACTGGCAAGAATATTGCTGGCAATGACTAAGAGAGAGACCCCCTTATGATTGTCACAGGACAATCTGTTCTCTTTACCTTTACGGAGATGGATAATGGAGGAATCTTTGAATCTGTGGGTGATGACCTCCTCTTGCCATATAATCTGAAAAATTTCAGTCAGCATTTCAATGAATAGTGGACTCTGTAAATATCAGCTAGAATGGAGTCCAAACCAGGTACTTTGCCACTTAAAAAGATCCATTAACATTCAAAAACCTCTTCTTCAGTTGAAACTTCAGCTAGAAATTCTACTTGAAGTAAATGGTCAGTGGCTCAGCATTGATTGACAGTAATCTGTTGAGGACACTTCAGCCCATCTCTAGGATCATGCCCTTATCACTAATTAATGTGACTCCATCAGTACTAAGTAAATGAGATTCACCATAGTTTTGTGACCATTAACACCCTTCAGGGTATCATTAAAGTGCTTTGGACTATTACTGTCAGTATAAAACTGAATTTCATTTGCTTTGTACTGAGAAAAGAATCTTAAATAGAGTGCAATAGATAAATAAATAATATCAGTATGGAATGTATAAAGCACAGATCTCTCACAATTAAATGCAGAGAGGCAGAAATATCAAATGCATCCTTTTCAGATCATGATGTAGTAAAAGTAGCATGTAATAAAAGTCCATGGAAAGATACATAAGAAAAAAATAATTCAAAACTAAATAACCAATTCCTAAATAATGATTGGGTCACACAGCAAGTTATAGACACAATCAACAATTTCTTCAACAAAAAATTACCATAATACCAAAACATATGGTTTGCAGCCAAAGCAGTTTTTAGGAGAAATTATATATCTCTAAATGCTTACGTGAATAAAAAAAAAGAGAGAAAGAAGGAATCTTAAATTGCACATGGAATTCAAGGATCAAAAAAGAACAGATGAAAAATTCCCAATTAAATACCAAATTTAAAATTCTATTTTCTTTTTATTTTCTTTTTAATTTTGAGTGTATTATTTTTCCAATTACATGTAATGATGGTTTTCAATATTCATTTTGGTAAAGTTTTGAATTTCAAAACTTTTTTTCCCTCCTAACTTTATCTCCTCCTTCCCTAAGACAGTAAGCAATTTGAAATAGGTTATATATGTACAATAATTTTTACCACATTTCCATATGAGTCATATGAAGAAAGAAAAATCAGAACAGAAAGGAAAACCATGAGAAAGAAAAACAATACAAAATAAAAGGTGAAAATATTGTGCTTCAATGCACATTCATTCTCCATAGTTCTCTCTCTGGATGCAGATGGCCTTTCTATCCAAAGTATATTGGGATTGTCTTAGATCACTCTATTACTGAGAGGAACAAAGTCTATCATAGTTGATCAATATACACTCTTGTTGTTACTGTGTTTTTCTGGCTCTCCTCACTTCACTCAGCTTCAGTTCATCTAAGTCTTTCCAGGCTTTTCTTAAATCAGCCTGCTCATCATTTCTTATAGAACAACAGTATCACATTCTTATCACATAACTTATTCAGCTAATTCCCTGTTGATGAGCATTAATTCAATTTCCACTTCCTTACCAGTACAAAACAAAACAAAACAAAACCAAAACCAAAACCAAAACCAAAAACTGCTACAAACATTTTTGCACATTTTCCCCTTCTTTTATGAGCTTTTTGGGATACAAACATAGTAGAGATTCTGCTGAATCAAAGGTATGGCAAGTTTTATAGGCCTTTGGGCAAAGTTTCAAATTGCAAAGTGTTTTGTAATTATATTTATACTACAAGGATTTCTATTAGCAACTAGATTCCAAATATTTCCTATTATCTATAGTTATTTTAAATGAAATTTCTCTTTCTGTCTGTTGCTGCTGGGCTTTGTAATAACATAGAAATGCCCAAGATTTATGTGGATTTATTTTATATCCTGAAACTTTGCTAAAATTGTTAATTCTTTCAAGTTTTTTTTAGATGATTCTGTAGGATTCTTTGTGTATATCATCATAGTATCTGCAAAAAGTAATAATTTTGTTTATTCATTTCCTACTCTAATTTCTTCAATTTATTTTTCTTATATCTGAAGCTAAAATTGCTCTTACAATATGGAATAATAGTGCTAATAAATTGCATCCTTTTCTCACACCTGCTCTAATTGGGAATTCTTCTAGCTATAAATCAGTAGTTCTGAAAGCCAATGATGAGATTCATAAAACTGAAAGTAAAGTAACATTGGATTAACAACTAAAACTAAGAAGAGCTGGTTTTATGGAAAACAGAGTAAAATAGACAAATCTTTGTTTAATTTGACTTTTTTTTAAAAGCAGAAAATTAAATTATCAGTATCAAAAATTTAAAGGGTAAATGCACCACCAATGAGGAGGAAATTAAAACAATATTTAGGAACTATTTTTCTGAGTGTTTTGCTAAAGTGGCAATCATCAAACAAAAAATATTTTTCTCAGTTCCATAAAAGTCTGACAGAATTCTCTTATTTATGAGAGGGAGTTTTTTTTTTTTCCTTTGATGGTTCCTTTTTGACTAGATCAATTTTCTTTACTGAAATCAGGTTATTTCAGATGTTTAACTGATTTTCCTATAATTTGAGTATTTTATTTTTGAAGGCATTTTTACCTTTTAGAGGCTATGAATTTCAATTTTGTTATCATGTAACATAAAAATATTTTGAATTATTTTTTATTCCTTCTGGTTTTGTTTTTACCTTGAACATTTGCTATTTTATTGATTTTATTTTCTGTTATCTTATTTTTAATTAAATTAGTTAAGGATTTGCCAATTTTATTAGTCTTTTCAGAGAACCAAGTTTTAGTTTTAATTCTGCTTATTTTTGTTTCCAATGTATACTTCCCCATTAATTTTAATATTTTATTTTTGTGCTTATTGTTAATATATGTAAGGATATGATTTCTCTCTATGATTGTTTTAGCTGCTTCTCAGAATTGGTAATTCCATTTGGTTCCTCTCACTAAATAGTCAGTGCTTTTATTACTCTTATTTCTGTTATCATAGTATATTATATACATCACCTAATTTCTATTTTACATATATTTTATGCTAAAGTCCTGAAATTAGAGTAGCTAAGATTCAAACCAAGATTTTAGAATTACTAGTTAAATTAGTTTCCCCCCTTGCCACACTGCATTTCCTGAAGAATACTGTTGTTTTCTATTTAATTTATCTTTATTAGCTCCTCTACAACTTAAGCTATTCTGCATAGTGATACAGAGAATATTATCAAAAGAGAGCATGAAATAGCATAGGGAAAAGGTAGAAAGGATGTAGTAATCCCTGATCATTTGAATTGGAGAGAGAATGAATAATAAATGAGCTGCTGTTTATAGTTAAATTTGGTATAACTGAATTCATTCCTTGGAAACACAATTGTAAGCAATAGCCAAGCCATTATCTGGCACAGCTGAGGATAAAAGCTTGCTTTCATTAGACATTTTGGGAGCTAACTAAAAAGATCCACGTGGCTTCATAGAGACTTATTGACTCACTCAGAATTAAAAAAGACCTGTAATAGAAGATAGAAACAACAGCAAGTAACTAAGGATGAATTTGGTTGATTAACATTCTCTGATAAGATTTACATCAAGAGCACTCAAGCCTAGAAACAACTGATGTTAATAATGCATGCTAAGAGAAACAAAATGCACTTTTTAAAAGCTGTGTTGCAGGAAAAATAAGGTTAAAATGGGAATAAGATAATGGTAATGTCATTAAAAAAAAGCTTAACATATTGAAAGGTTGAACTACTCAAATTTTATTTTGTTTCTGCTTTTTTCCCTATGTAGAATGATCTTTAGACAATAAAGATAGAACCAAAAATTATTAATTGATATAAAATCCAAGATAAATGAGGAACTGGTAGGATAATTTCTAGATGCTCTTTGCAGTTTCAAGTCACTAAGTCTACCTAGATGGGATATAAGGTATAGAAAGACTTTGCTGAGTTGATTGCTGAACTGTCAATAATTTTTCAAAGATTCTACAAGCCAGGCAAAGGAGAAGGGTGTCTTAAAAAAAGAAAAGGGAAAAGTCTGCAAAATAAAGACTCCTAAATCTCATTTTTTTTTCTGGTGAATTTAAATATTGATAGCAATCTCATTCCATGCAGCATTCATGGGGATTCATCTCCATACCACCTCTTCTGGACCCAGTAGTGCCTCTACTTTGTCATTAATGGTTTTAGAAGACATGAATATCAAATTTGCAGATGATAGTTCAGAGGAATAGTTTACATGTTGGATGATAGCGTCAAGATCCAGAAAGATCTCAATAGACTAGAATTATGATCTAATTCTGATAAAATGAAATTAATTAGGAACAAAATATAATCAGCAGTAGGAATAAATTTGGGATTTAAAAATTCACCTTCACAAGTACAGCATCTGAGAGGCATAGTTTTAAAACAAAATATAGGGGAAAGAAACTGCACTGCAAGTTCAATTTGAATTTACAATGTGACCAGAAATCCAAAAACTCCCTAATGCCATCCTGGACATCAATGATATATGGATAATATTTAGAACAAAGCAGCTGATAATCTTGCTTATCTTATAAGCATATAGTATAACTAGATCATAACTACAATATTGAGTTCAGATATAGATACAACATTTTAGGAAAGATGTTGACAACTGGAGATCATATCTAGAAGATGGCAACTAGGCTGGTTCTCTGTGGGCTTCTATTGAAACTGGCAATTTTTATCTTGGAGAAGAGAAGCCATAGTCAGAAAATATAGTTATCTTCAAGTGCTTGAAAGACTATCAATTATAGAAGTGCTGTGTCAAAGGGCAAAAGCAGGAACAAAGAAGAAAGTTCCCAAAAAGCACTTAGACTAAATGGAAGGAAAAATTTGCTAGTAAATCACACTAAAAGTAGAAAAAGGCTCCTCGGACAAAGAAGATTCTGATTTCTGTAGGAGGTTTTTGAGCAAAGGATGTATGAACTCTTGTCATTAATGCCATAGGGCAGAGTTGTAGTACTCAAACAGAAGAAACAGGGACTTAAGGATCCCTGTAGACTGCTTATTGCTTTACAATACTACATATAAATAATATCCATGTTTGATTGTATTTTAATTTATTTTGTTAAAAATTTCCCAAAGGCATTTTAATCTGAAATATTGAACTCCTCTGCTGCAGAGGCAATTAATTCCTTGTCAGATTTTGGACTTATATACCTTGAGACATCTCTTTTAACTTGAAATTCTGTGATTTTTTGAAAACAGAAAGAAAAGAAAGATAACACAAATATGCACATATCTTTTTTCATTATGACTATCATTTTACAATCACGGATTTCTCAGATAATTTACTCATAATCTTCCCAACTATTCCTTTCCAAATAGTTTGATATTAACAAAGAGTTGCTTTATTGACTAACAAAGGATTTCAGTTAATTTGCAATCCTATGTCTAATTTTTAAAATTTGATTATTTCTCTTTTCACATCAGCATTTTCAAGATTTGCAGGAATGGATTTCAGTTAAAATAAGGATATAAGCTATAGGGATTTTTGGCTGTGCCCCATCCCCAGAAGGAGGAAGAGAGGGAGAAAAATAGAGCATCATTTCTCTCCCTAGCTCAGAAAAACAAAATAGATTTTGCCCAACTCATAGTTCTCAGTTCACTTTCTAGTTATTCCATCAATTTGGTGATTAGTACAAAGTGAAATGAAAGAATTTCTTAAAAAGTTGTGTCGCAGGCAAAAAGGTCAAAGGTATGTAATGATAATTGTAAGGGGTTTGAACTACCTAATTTCAATTGTGATAGTAATATATGGACATAAGGGATTCTTTTTGCAACTTCATATGTGTTTCTGTCACTACACTGCCATCTTGGCCCCATCCATGATATCCAAGATATTTGCATTTGAAACCCTTTTTTCATATAATAATTAATTCTCATCTAAGGAGACCTATGAATTACTTTGTTCATAAAGTGACATGGCATCATGATTGGCTATTTCTGTTCTTTGTACAGAAAAGCCAAATATTCTACTAAATCATTTTGCTTTTCCCCCTGTCCTAAGCCAAAAATACATTTCAGCCAACTTAGTTGAGCCAGTTCTATTAACTAAATTGCATCAATGTCATTTGGAGAAGAGACCACACAAACTGCTCATCAGGAAAACTGAGTGTAGTTCAAACCAAACACAAACTTGAAAATTAAACTGAAGATTGCCTGAATTCAATTCCTGAGTTTCTTTGACTGACATAAATTTGCTGAAAGGCAGAATTACTGGCTCATGGACCAATGAAAAATGTTCAAGAAAGATGTATGATAATGAAACAACCAAATATAGAACAGTTTTGAAATCTCAATAATGCTATAAACCCTGAAAAAAAAGATACTATCATGTGTTGAAGCCTATAAGCAAGAAGTCTTGATAAGAAGTTGATTGTCATAGGCCTCATGTATCATAATTTGGAAGCAGACTAAAATTAGTTATTTCTTTTTTTCTCTTTTTGCTGAGGCAATTGAGGTTAAGTGGCTTGCCCAGGATCACACAGCTAGGGAATGTTAAGTGTCTGAGACCACATTTGAACTCAGGTCTTCCTGACTTCAGGACTGTTGCTCTATACACTGTGCCACCTAGATGTTCCAAAAATTAGTTATTTCTTAGAAATTTTCTGCCTGGAATACTTTATTGCTGTTATGAAATAGAATCTAAATCTTCCACAACAGAGAACAAGTGTCTGAACAACTTTAAATGGCTACTCTTAATATGACTGTAACACTCAGAAAGCCATTCCAGTATATAGACAAAATGTGTCTATAAGGAAAAAAAAATAAGGAAATATATATAAGGAATATATATATATATATTTAAATATAAGGAAATACAAGGAATATATATATAAATATTCCTTATATATAAAAATAATATATAAATATTTCCTTATATTTAAATATAAGGAAAATATAAGGAAATATATAAGGAATATATATGTATATATATGTATATACATATACATATATAAGGAAATATAAATATATATTTAAATATAAGGAAAAAAACATAAATTGATACTTAAGTAAAAAGATTCAAATGATGATTTATTTCTTCCATATACCTTGGAAGTATGTAAGCAACCTTTTTTTTCTTAGATGAAAAGAAGGGGGAGTAGTTACTTTATCATGCCCACTTATTACATGGCTGTGATTCCTGTCATTCCTGTGACCTGAAAAATAGATCCAGAATAGACAACTTAAAATTATTGACCTATCTAAAGGCTATAACCAAAAAAAGAGCCTGGATAGCATTCTTCAAGAGATCATAAAGGAAAACTACCAATAATCCAGAAAGAGAAGGGGAAATACTCATTGAAAGAATCAATTGATCACTTCTGGGAAGAGATCCCACCACTAAAGCCCAAGGAAGATTGTTGTGAAATTTCAGAACTACAACCTTAAGGGAAAAATACTACAAGCTGACAGACAAAAACAATTCAAGTATCAAGGAGCAAGAGCCAGTATTACCCAGGATCTGTCAGCTTCTACAATAAAGGTTTGGAGGACCTGGAATACTATATTCCAGAAGGCAAAGGACCTGGGGTTACAACCACAAATTAGCTACCCAGCTACACTGAGCATCATCTTTCAGGGAAGATAATGGAGCTTCAATAAAATAAGAAACTTTCAATCCTTTCTATTAAAAAAATAGAAAAAAAACCCATAAAATTTAATCTACAAACCCAGGGCTCAAGAGCAGCGTAGAAAGGTAAAAAAGAGAAAATATTTATTATTTAAAAGTTAATTTTTAATGCTTTTTATTTTCAAAACATATGCACAGATAATTTTTCAACATTGACTCTTGCATAGCCTTGTGCTTTAGATATTCCCCTCCTTCCCCCCTCCACCTCCCCTAGATGGCATGTTAAAATAATGTTAAATCCAATATGTGCAAACATGTTTATACAATTCTATTTCACATTCACAGTTAAAATAACTAAATTCTGCATTTCCTGTTCCCTGTTTACCCTAAGTTATGCTTTTCTCTTTCCTTTTCCCTTTCCCTTCTCTCCAGTATTTTCCTTCTGATAACCACCTCCCTCAACAACCCTCACCTATTAGAGCCCCTCTCCCTTTTTTACACCTTTCCCCTAATACTTTTGTTTTCCCTTCTATTAGTCTTTTCCTTTCTTTTCCCCTTTCCCCTTCCACTTCCTTATGAGTTGAAACAAGTTTCTCTGGGAAATCAAATATGTCTGATATTCTCTCTTTGAGCCAAATCTGATGAGAGTAAGATTCACACAATGCTTATCCCCCCACTCTTCTTTCTCTCAATTAAATAGATCTTCTTTGCCTCTTTGTGAGATGTAATTTCCCTTATTTTACCTCCTTTTCCCTCTTTTTTCACCTGCACTCTCTAACAATAACTATAATAGAAATATAGTTCTCAAGAGTTCTTTCCTTTTTACCTTTTTATGCTTCTCTTGAATTCTATGATTGGAGGTAATTTTTTTTTCACTTCAGTTTGGTCTTTTCATTAGAAATAGGTGAAATTCACTTATATCATTGAATATCCATTTTCTTTCCTAAAAGATAATTTATTTTAGCTAGATGGCTTATTCTTGGCTGTAATCCAAGTACCTTTGCCTTTCAGAATATCAAATTCCAGGCCCTTTGATCCTTTAAGGTGAAGCTGCTAGATCCTGGATAATCCTAATTGTGACTCTTCATCATATAAATTGTTTCTTTCTGACTGCTTGCAATATCATTTCCTTAGTATAATAGTTCTGAAATTTAGCCATGATATTCCTTGGGGTTTTAATTTTGGGGCCTATTTCAGGAGGTGATTGGTGAATTACTACAATGACTATTTTACCTTCTGATTCTAAGACATCAGCACAGTCTTCCTTTATGATTTCCTGTAAAATAATGTCTAGGTTCTTTTGCTCATCATGGCTTTCAGCAAGTCCAATAATCCTTAGATTGTCTTTCCTAGATCTATTTTCCAGGTCTGTTTTTTTCCTAGGAGGAATTTCATATTTTCTCCTATTTTTTCTTTCTTTTTTTTTTTGCTTTTTTGTTTGTTTGATTCTTGAAGTCTTATTGAGTTATTCACTTCAATTTGTTCAATTCTAATTTTTAGTGTATTATTTTCATCAGTCACCTTTTTTTTAGCTAGGTTTGTATTTGTCCAATTGAATTGTTTTGTTCATTGCATTTTTTCCATTTCACAAATTTTGTTTTTCAATGAATGGGTATCTTTTCCATATCTGTTTTGTAAGGCATTATATGGTTTTTCCATTTCATCAAATCTATTTTGTAGGGAGTTACATGCTTTTCCCATCCCTTCTTGCAAAGATCTCACTTCCTTTCCCCATTTTTCTTCTCTTTTTAAAAATCCTTTATGAAATCTTCCAAGAAAGTCTTGTGAAATGGGAACTAGTTCATATCATCCTTTGGGGCTTCATCTGTTATTGATTTGCCTTTAGGACCCTCAGGATTTGAGGTCTATTCTTTTCTCTCAATATAAAAGCTGCCTATAGTGAGAGTTCTTTTTGGTTTTTTTGCCCATTTTTTAAGGCTTGAGTTCAGCTCTTAATGAAAAGGAGGGACAGCTGCTTTAATTTGCCCTGGGACAATTCTGCTGATTGACTTCCAGTGCAAGGTCCTGGGCTCAGTGTTTTATGATTTGCCTTTTGTAGCAAATCTGCTAAACTACCAACTTGCAATCAGGACAGAGTAACTAAGAGGCTCAGAACTTTCCCAAATATGTGGTAGCTACAATACTCTGACTCCCTGGCCCCCATCCTTGCCCTGGTCTCCCTTGTTCTGGGCTTGGCAAACTGTTCCCCCTGCCCTATTGAAACAGACCTGTTCTGAAGCTTTTTCAGAGTATCTTCTTCTGGGAATGTGTTGTACTGCAAAATTTGTGGGTTCTATGACTCCAAAAACCAGTTTAGAGGCTTAATCTGCTGTTAGTTTGAGGGAAGGTCAGAGGAGGTCACAGAGTTCTGTCTGCTCCCCACCATCTTGGCTCCGCCCCTGGATGATTTTGTAGGATTTTCTGATTATATCATCATATCATCTGAAAAGAGTGATAATTTTATTTCATCATTACCTATTCGCATTTCTTTTATTTCTTTTCCTTTTTTTATTCCCAAAGCCAACATTTCTAGTACAGTATTGAATAATAATGGTGATAATAGACATCCTTGTTTCATCCTTGATCTCACTGGTAATGTGTCCAGCTTCTTTCCATCACAAAAAAATATTTGCAAATGATTGTGAAAAGCTTCATTATCCCTTTGCTCTCTCATCTTTTTATTAGGAATGAATGCTGTATTTTGACAAAAGCTTTTTCTGGGTCTATTACTGTTATCACATGATTTCTCTTGGTATTGTTATTGATATGGTCCATTATGGTAATATTGAACCAACCATTCATTTCTGGTATAAATTCTACTAGGTCGTGTTGTATTATCCTGCTGATAAGTTGCTGTAATCTTAAATTTTTTGCATCAAAATTCATTATGGAGATTGGTCTCTTTTTTTTCTTTCTGTTTTGGCTCTTCCATATTTGTGTCATAGAAGAAATTTAGTAGGACTCCTTTACCTATCTTTCCAAATAGTTTATATAGTATTGGAATTAATTGTTCTTTAAATGCTTGGTGAATTCACTTGTCAATCCATTTGACCCTGGAGATTTTTTCTTAGGGAGTTAATTATTGACTGGTTCAATTGTTTTTTTTTTTTTTTTTTTAAATAGGACTACTTGAGTAATGTATTCCTCTTCTTTTAACCTGGGTATTTTATATTTTTGTAAACATTCATTTTTTCAGTTAGATTGTCAGACTTTTTGCCTTACCATTAAGAAAATAGTTCCTAATTATTGTTTTAATTTCTTTTTTCATTGGTGTTAAGTTCACCTTTTCATTTTTCATGGTGATGATTTGTTTTTGTTTCTTTCCCTTTTCTGAACAAATTAATCAAAGATTTATCTAATTTGTTGTTTTTTTATAAAATAAATTCTTAGTTTTATTTATTAATTCAATAGTTTTCTTAGTTTCAATGTTATTAATTTCTCCTTTGCTTTCAGAATTTCTAATTTGGTATAGAATTTTGGATTTTAAATTTCTTCTTTTTCTAACTTTTTTAGTTGCATTCCTAATTCATTGATCTCCCATTTATTTTACTCATGTAGCTTTTTAGAGCTATGAAATTTTTTTCTAACAACTGCTTTGGCTGCATCCCATAAGTGTTGGTATATTGTCTCATTATTGTCATTCCCTTGGATGAAATTATGGATTGTTTCTGTGATTTGCTGTTTGACCTACTCATTTTGTGAATTAGATGATTTATTTTGCAATTGGTTTTTTAGTTTATGTTTACCTGAAAATAATTTTTTGTATTATTGTCTGAAAAGGAAATATTTACTATTTCTTCATTTTTGCATTTGATCATGAAGTTTTTATGCCCTAATACATGGTTAGTTTTTGTGTAGGTGTCCTATACTGCTGAGAACAAGATGTAGTCCTTTCTGTCTCTATTTAATTTTCTCCACAGGTGATTCATATCTAAATTTTTGAGATTTCTATTAGCTTCCCTACTTTCGTTCTTTTTTATTTTGTGGTTACAATTGTCTGATTCTGAGAGATAAAGGATTAGTTCCCCAACTGATATAGTTTCACTCTCTATTTCTTCCTGTCACTGGTTTAATATCTTCTCTAGGAATTTGTATGTTCTACCACAGTGCATATACATTTAATATCATTATTGCTTCATTGTTGATGGCACTCTTTATCAAGATATGCTTTCCTTCCTTATCTCTTCTATTTAGAACTATGTTCTCTTTTGCTTTATCTGAAATCAGAATTGCTACCCCTGTTTTTTTTTTTACTTCAGCTGAAGCATAATAAATTCTGTTACAACATTTTATCTTTACTCTGTATGTGTCTCTGTGTCAGATGTGTTCCTTGTAAACAGAATACTATAGGATTATGTTTGTTAATTCACTCTGCTCTTTGTTTCTCTTTTATAGAAAAATTCATCCCATTCACATTTATAATTATGATTACCAGTTATGTATTTCACTCCATCCTATTTTTCCCCTTTATATACTTTTATTCTCTCTTTTCTCTCTGTCTTAGTAGTGTTTTTTCGACCTACACTACCCACTAACTTATCACCTATTATTCTTCCTACTTCTCTTAGGAGTATTTTTAATACACTCCATCCCTATATTATCTTGTATTACCCTGTCCCCTTCACTTACCTTTATTCCTAGTGTTTCTGCCCTCTCTTCTTTTCAGCCCCTTTTTCTTTCTCTTTCCATTTCTTTATAGAATTTGATATATTTATGTACCCAAATTAATGATTATGTTATTCACTCTTAGAGCCAAAATGATGAGATTAAGCTTCACACAATGCTCATTTCCCCTCCTGTCTTTCCCTGAATTGTAATAGGTCTTTTGTGCTCCTTCATGTTATCTAATTTATCCTATTTTACCTCACCTTTTCTCTTCTTCCAGTGTAGACCTTTAGCCAATCTTTAATGTCTTTTTCTTTGATATCATATTAGAGTCCATTCACAACCATAACCTTTGTCCCTTTTTGTCTGCCCAGTGACAGATACAATTCTCAAGAATTACAGATATCATTTTCCCATCTAGAGATAAAACAGTTTAAACATAAAATAACATACATTTCCCCCTGTTCATCTTTCTATGCTTTTCTTGAATACTGTGTTTGTACATTAAATTTTCTGTTTATTTCTTGTTTTTTTTTTTCAATCGAAAGGATTGGAAGTCTCTTACTTCATTGAAGATCCATCACCTCCTCTAAAAGCTGATGTTTAGTCTAGCTGGATGATTAATTCTTTATTTTAACCCTAGGACCTTTGCCTTTTGGAATATGATATTCCAGGCTCTCCAATCCTTTATTGTAAAAGCTATCAAATTCTGGACGATCCTGACTTTTTCTCCTTGACATTTGAATTGCTTTTGTCTGGCAGCTTGCAGTATTTTTTCGTTGAAATTGTAGTTTGGAGTTTTATAACAATGTTCCTTGGGATCTTTCTGGTGGGATCTGTATTCAAAGGTGAGAGATGGATTCATTCAATGAGTTATTTCCCCCTCTGTTTCCAAAATATCAGGACAGTTTCCCTTAATTATCTCTTGAAGAATGCCATACAGTTTCTTTTTGTCATGGCTTTCAGGTAGGCCAATAATTTTAAAATTATCTCTTGATCTATTTTAAAGATTGGCTGTTTTTCCAGTGAAGAATTTCACATTTTCTTCCACTTTTTTCATTCTTTTTAGTTTATTTGACTGAATCTTCATGTCCAGAGCCATTAGCTTCCATTTGTCCTGTTCTAATTTTTAATGTGTGATTTTCTTCAGTTAACTTTTGTATCTGTTTTTCATTTGGTTCATTCTACTTTTGAAGGTGTTGGTTTTTTTAGTGAATTTTTTGCATTTTGCCAATTGTATTTTAAGGAATTGCCTTCTTTTTCCCAAACTGTTCACTCTCTCTTGCACAGCTGTCATTTCTTTTCTAATTTTTTTCTTCTAGTTCTCTTTTTTGCCTTTGACAGTCTTTTATGAGCACTTCCAAGAAGTCTCTTTCAGGTTGAGCCCAATTCATATCACTCTTTTGTGAATTCCCCTGTGGACATGTTGTCCTTGCTGAGATTGTGTTTTGGTCTTCCCTGTCATCATAGTAGCTTTCTATGATCAAGGTTCTTTTCTGTTTCTTGCTTCTTTTTCTTTTTTTTTTCTTTTGGTATTTTGTGTTTTTAGAATTTTTAATGGTTAAATTCCGTTCATGGGATAAATGGGGTGCTGTTGTAAGCTTTCTGTGCAGCTCTTAGCCTTGGCTTTGAACAAAGGCTTTTTCAGGGGATAACTTTTTCTGATCTTTTCAGAAAGCATCCTGGTTTCCCAGAGTTTGCCTTCTCAACTGGGATTGGAGGCTTCCCCTTTACTGAGCCAGGAACAATGGTATCAGTTGCTGATTTATTGTGATTAATACCCTCTCATTAGCTTCCCCAGAGTCTTTCTGAGCTGAGTTCATCACCCTTTTCACCACAATTAGACTGATCTTTAATTTTGTCCCAATTTATCTTGAGCTGGAGAGTGGTGACATTCTATCAGACTCTGTTCAGATGTTTGGTTTCATGTGATTTTTGAAGGAAACTGGGAGAGCTGGAGCAGCTTCCTGCTTTATGCCACCATTTTGGCTCCACTCTCTCCTTCACTTTCTATATATGCATCTATAATTTTGAAGAGTAAACAGTGAGAATCCCTTCTTCAGTCTCCCTAGTTCTAAAAATTGGAGTAGACTTCCCTTCCTTCCCCTTCCTTTCTTTTCCTCAGTCTTCAAATCCAGACAATTACTGAGTTCCATTTATTTTGCTTTATAATCATTGTTGGCAGATGATAAGAATTAATTAATGGACATCTATAGTTCATCCATAGAGAGGTATAAAAGAATAGACAGTAAAGACTGGCTGTTGATCAGGTATACTCAGCAGGAAAGGAAAAGTGTGAACAATCAGCATATTTCAGGGAACAGTAGAAGAAAAAAAAATCATCAGATTGATTATGGTTGACAAAAGCTGACTGAAGAAGACAAATGAACAAATATTCAAATAAAAGATTCATTTCAGTGGACAAATACTTTACAACAAAGGAAGGGAGTCAAAAAAGAGGAGGATAAAGGGAGTGAAATTCATTCAACAGATCTTTCTGAAATGACAATAGAGCATTGTCAGATGGTTCAAAAGAGTAAAGCTTCCAAAATGGATCAAAAGACTAAAGAACTGAGAAAGTAATTTAAAAAAGAGAGAAATGAGATCTTCAAAGGAAGAAATCAATAAATCTAAACAGAGACCAAGAAATCAATGAATCTAAACAGAGAACAAAAAAGTTAGGGCACAATATCAACACTTTCCACATCAATTGATTCTTTGAAAATATAAATTAAATGACAGAATTGGAACACAAAGATACAGAGGCAGAAGGGAAAAAAGCAAAAAATGAACCTTTTTTCTCCATCTTTAGAACATTATAAGACCAAATCTTCCCCTTAAGCTTTTATCCAAAGTTTTTTCATCTTTTTTAGTCAAACTGTTACAAAAAAGCTCTTTATTTGTGTTTCTTATTTATTTTTTAAACTCATTTGCAGTCCTGCTTCTGATCTCATCACTTAACTGAAACTGTTCTCTCTGTAGTTATTAATAATCTCTTAATTGACAATTATTAGGGACATTTCATAATATTCATAGTGTGTCTTGCGCCCACTTTTCTCTCTAAACTCTTTCACTTGGTCTCACCAGCTCTAATAGGTTTTATTATCATCCCAATGCACATGACTCTATAGATCTGATTCCATTCTTCTGAGTTCGAGTCACACATAACTAAGGTCCCATTAATATTTTAAACTGATTATGACATAGATAACTAAAGTTAAAAATGCCCCAAACAGAATTCATTATCTTCTCCTCCAAACCAACTTTTAAACTCATGCTCATTTTCCTATTTTTATCTTTGATTTATTTTCTCCTACCTCAATATCTAATCAGCTGCCAAATACTGTGTATTTTAAGAAATCTCTAAATCTCTCACATCCATCTTCTTCTAATCACTTCTACCACTAGTTCAGGTCTTAATCACATTTCTCAAAGACTTCCTAATTACTACTTTAACCTGAATTTTCCTCCCATTCATTCTAATCTCTCCTCCAGCTGCCAAGATTTTTTTTTAATTGCAATTCTGACCATGCCACTCTTCAACTCAATGCACTTCGGTGGATCCCTATAGCTTATTAAATAAATAAATAAATAAAAAAAACAACTAAAAACTTCTGCTTGACTTTTAAAATCCTTCATAAACTACCTCTAACCTAACTTCCACTTTATTGCATATTATTTCACACTCCAAACCCTATAATCTAAATAAACTGGTCTTCTTTATTCATGGCATTCCATATTACAACTTTATATGATTACAAACATGCTAACTGCTATTCTTAGAAGGCACATTCTTGTCATCTCTGCTTCAAAGAATTCTTTACAGGGTTCTGATAAAGGCCTCATTTCTAAAATATGTAGTGAATTGACTCAAATTTATAAGAATTCAAGCCAGTCTCCAATTGATAAATGGTCAAAGGATATGAGCAGACAATTTTCAGATGAAGAAATTAAAACCATTTCTAGTCATATGAAAAGGTTCTCCAAATCACTATTGATCAGAGAAATGCAAATTAAGACAACTTTGAGGTACCACTACACATCTGTCAGATTGGCTAAAATGACAGGAAAAGATAATGACAATTGTTGGAGGGGATTTGGGAAGACTGGCACACTGATGCATTGTTGGTGGAACTGTGAACGGATCCAAAAATTCTGGAGAGCAATTTGGAACTATGCTCAAAAAGTTATCAAACTGTGCATGCTCTTTGACCCAGCAGTGTTTCTATTGGGCTTATATCCCAAAGAAATCATAAAGGAAGGAAAGGGCCCCACATGTGCAAGAATGTTTGTGGCAGCCCTTTTTGTAAGTGGCTGGAAACTAGAAACTGAATGGATGTCCATCAATTGGAGAGTGGCTGAATAAATTATGGTATATGAATGTTATGGAATATTATTGTTCTATAAGAAACAACCAGCAGGATGATGTCAAAGAGACCTGGAGGGACTTATACAAAGTGATGCTAAGTGAAGTGAGCAGAACCAGGAAATCACTGTATATGGCAACAGCAAGATTACGCGATAATCAATTCTGATGGACGTGGTTCTTCTCAACAATGAGATGATTCAGGCCAGTTCCAATGATCTTGTGATGATGAAAGCCATCTCTATCCAGAGAGAAGACTCTGGAAACTGAGTGTGGATCACAACATAGCATTTTCACTTCTTTTGTTGTTGTTGTTTCCTTGAATTTAGTTTTTTTCTTATTTTTCTTCTTTTTTGATCAGATTTTTCTTGTGCAGCAAGATAATGGTATAAATATGCAACCCTATATTTGATTCACATCTATTTTGCCATGTATTACATGTATTGTTTTACTTGCCAATTAGGAAGGGGATGGGGTAAGGGAAGAAAAATTGGACCACAAGGTTTTACAAGGGTCAATGTTGAAAAATTATCCTTGCATTTATTTTGAAAATTAAAAAAAAAAACTTCAATAAAAATAAAACCACCCCATACTATAGCAGATAGAGAGGGAATCAATCACAGCAAAACTCACTTGCTATAAAGCATAGTATAAAGCCCTCCTCCTTGGGTTTGCATCCTAACAGCCTGACTTCTAAACTTCCCTGGTAGACTAGTAGCCACATCTGCCTTGGAATCCAGGATCCAAGATCACCATGGTTCAAGATCTTGGCTCTTGGAATCTGCTACTTTCACCTAAGTTTGAAAGAGTACAAATGAAACAGAGCAGACCCCTAAAATTGATTCTTGTAATCCCAGGTCCAAAAGGAGGAGAGTGAAGATAGACCTTCCAGTTTCACAGCTTAATGCATCGTTTGCATGGTGTGGGTGGATGACACCTTCAATCTATGGATATCACTGGTAAGAGAGAAAATAAGATTGTCTAAATCTGTTTTAAAGACAGAATTTATTTTGGCTATATGATCAATAGAAAGAAACTTTTCTCATCCATATGATAAGGGAATGAAGGGTGTCTTCTCCCAGATATAGGATTCTAGGATCTACCATATAGGTTCTTCCTTCTTAAGTGATTTGGGAATGCCCACAGCTCAGTTAAAAATACAAGCTTTTGTATCTTGGGCTTTCAAAATTGATAGCTAGTAGAGACAATCTTGACATAAGGTCACATATATGGGGACAGCTAAGCAGGTTATGATTTATGAAACAATATTGTTTCATAATGAACAATAAATATAAACAATTTGTAGATGCAGAAGGACTTGTATAAACTAACAGAGTAAACAAACAAGCAAAAGTAGGACAAAAAGGACAACAAATAACATTTGCAATAATATAAATATAAATAATAATAAATAAAAATACATATTGCTCATGATGATTCAGAGAACTGTGATGTCAGATCTACTTTTGAGATTTTATGAAAGCCACAATTACAAAAGCTAATTACAAGACAGCTAATGATAAGACATGAATTGTCAGATTAGCCACAAAAGTTGGAGAGCATATAGTGTATATATATATATATATATATACATATTTACATATGTGCATATATATCATAGATGATGTAATCATTTTTAATAACAGAAGAAAAACTGTTGTATATTCTTCAGGAATATACAATAGGTTGGTAGAAGAGAGACTGGGATACAAGCAAGAGGTCTCTTCTGTAAGCATGGCAGAATATGTGACAGAGGTGGTTGCCAATTCTAATTATGTATGAGATTCCTGATATTTCAACTTTAACCTGTTCTATCAAAAGGAATGGTTGTACTCATACCCTATGGTTGAGTACAGAAATTTCATAGTCATCTCCTGGCAAAGATTAATCACTTCAAGATAATAAAGACTATTTGGACACAATTTTTAAGAAACATTCTGTCATTTGGTTCTAATTTGGGTAAGTAAAACTATTTTGGCAGAAAAAAATGAACTCTTGAAAATAGATATGCTATTGTCTATTAAATACCAGAAATGTTACTAGGTGTGATTTCCAGATGTTATAACTTTCTAATATAATTCCCTATGAAAATGATAGAAAACAACAAAACCTCACTCAGTCACCCAAAATGTGGAAAAGACTTTTTCTAATTAATGGAAAGTTTCATTTATTGGGCATTTACAAATAATATATTATCATATTTTCAAGTACATCTTTGTCAAGTAACATCCTTCTTTTCTTTCAAGGCCATGCTCAGATATCACATTCTTCAGAAAGCTTTTTTTATATCCCCACATAGAAATGAGTCATCCTTCCTGCAGCCACTGATGATTGTCTGACTTAAGCATCTCTTTAAATGTCTTATTCGTGTTCTACCTTGAAAGTTCTTTTGGGGAAGAGACTACAGCTTTATACCTTTAAATTTATGATAGAATGAAGATCTAATTTTCATAGTTAATTATAAGTTGATCATGCAAACTTAACAGTTTAATACACACTGCACTGAAATGTATAAATAAAAATATATCTGACAGGTATATGTTTTTTTTTTTCATTTTTAGATCCTCAGCACCTTACACATGGTAAGCATTTAATAAACATTCCTTAAATTGACTATTATTTTGACTGTGATTCATCTCCCTTTTCTGGACTTTGCCATCTCCAACAAAGCTATCTTCTCTTTCTAGAGCATGTTCTATCATATGCTCTAGATATCAACTATCGTATTTCATTTCCCTCTCTCCTCTTCTCCTTTCTTCTTGTCTTTTTGAAAATCGATAAAAATTCTTAATATGTTTTGCATGCTCTATAATCACTATGGTATCAAATATAACTTCTTAACTTGTTAATGTTGGAATTATTGGAATTCATTTAAGAGGCTTGACTGCTTCATACCAATGAATATGAGCTATCAGTGAAATTTATAAATCTTTGAATAATCATGAAGTATATTTTAAATGAACAATATCACATACGTTAAAACATAGCAAATTCACACCATGGTATTCAAACCAATTCTGATATGAAGCCATTTTTCCTCTTTTCCAACAACAGATCCTGAAGGGAATTAAAGTAATAGTGCATCATAAGACTCAAATCTCTCCCTGTATCAGAATACATTTTCAGACTTTCTCAGAGTGCTAGTCTGGAACCAGAACCCTATGAAGCCAGATCATTAACTTGGGTATGTACTGTCAAGTTGGGTTGTAGAGACAAAGAATTATAATGTAATTATAATTTATTTTTAAAGGGAATATACACACTGATTTATCCCTGAGGATCTATCCAATTCTGTAATTCTGATTTTATTAAACTAGTGGCAGTAAGAAGGGCATTTGAGGACATTGTGATTGAAATGTCTAAGGATATAGGAAATCAATAACTCCCCAAGATGCATAATTCTAATGTTTATATAGAAAAGATTCATTAACTGAAATATACATCTTAAGTTCTGAATATCCACTTTGAGCTCATTCATAGAATGAGCAGGAAGGAGACAAGGTCCTAGCTTTTCCTCTATTTTTAGTGTTCTGGAATTAGTTCAATCCACCTTAGGCCATTGCTTTCTCGAATGAGTCAGGATGCTGCAAGAGCACACACACACACACACACACACACACACACACACAATGTTTTGTTCTTCCTCCTCTTTCCTCTTCCAGCTATTTGTTACCCTCAGAAAACTTTGTCTCTCTCTGTTTCTATTTTTCTCCATTCCCTTCTCTTTCCTTGCTTTTATTTCTTTCTCTGTGTTTTCCTTTTCCTCTCTGTCTCCTTGACTATCAATATCTGTTATTCTGTTTCCCCTTCCTCTTTTGCTCTGTCTTTGTCTCTGATATTCTGTTTGTCTCTGTCTCTTTGTATGTTACTGTTTTTCCCCCATATCCTTGTTTTTGTTTCTATCTCATTCAGCCTCAATTGTAAGCAATAAGGATAAAATTCAAAGATGAAAAACATTACTAGTAAAAATCCTGTAGTTTTGAATTGTAAAATAAACAAGTCATCAGCTTTTGTAACCTTTCAGAGTATCTAGAAGTACCCTTCAGAATTTCACAAATCAGTTCATTTGTTTCCTTGTCCTGTTGTAATTAAATCCATTTTTATGTTGAGGAGCTTCCCCCCTCTCATTATTTTTATAGATAAGTTTGTTTAATTTTATTCATGCAGAGTGGTGTATAGTTTTTATTGGCTGGGCTGTGAACTTCACCATAAATTATGGTGGTATTTCTCTAAGAAAATATATTCTGAGGTTCGGTTAGTTAAATTATACAAGATCTTTTTGGACCACAATATTTTTGCAAGTAGTAAATTTCCTATATTCAAAAATCTGTTCTACACAAATACAATTGCCCAAATAATATAGGCAGAGGATCCAATAAGAAAGCTGGTAAATAATTTTCCCCTATGTAATTTGGAAAATTTTGAATAATCTTCCACTTGGTTTTGGCTGCAGATATGAAGGCTGATGATCACTAATAATAGAATATGCTATGTGCTGCTCTTAGAAGCACAGAATACAGATCATTTCAACAAACATTTCATGCCTAATGTATGATAGGTCCCAAGAACAAAAAAAAAATCTTATCCTTAAAAACGTTAATAGTTTTCTGGCAGGAGAAAAGATATACAAATGCCAAGTAATTTCAGAAAGAAAAAAAATGTTAATCATCAGGAAAGGCTTCATGTAGAATATTGCATTTGTAACTCATAATAGTAAGGAAAACATTTTTTCTTAAAGCTTTTGAATTTTTAAAATATGCATGGATAATTTTTCAACATTAACCGTGGCAAAACCTTGTGTTCCAATTTTCCCTGCCTTCCCCTCTCCCCTAGATGGTGAGTAATCCAATATATGTTAAACATGGCAAAAATATATGTTGAATCCAATATGCATACATTTTTGTACAATTATCTAGATGCACAAGAATGGATCAAAAAGGAAAAAAATGAGAAAGAAAATAAAATTCAAGAAAACAGCAAAAAGAGTGAAAATACTATGTTGTGATCCACACTAAGATCCTACAGTTCTTTCCCTAGGTATAGGTGGCTCTCTTCATTACAAGATCAATGGAACTAGCCTCAATCATCTCATTGTTGGAAAGAGCCATGTCCATCAGAATTGATGATCGTATAGTCCTGTTGTTGCCATGTATAATGAACTCCTGGTTCTGCTCATTTCACTCAGCATCAGTTCATGTAAGTCTCTCCAGGCCTCTCTTAAATAATTCTGCTTGTCATTTCTTATAAAACAATAATATTCCACAACATTCATATACCATAATTTATTCAGCCATTCTCCAACTGATGGACATCCACTCATTTTCCTGAAAAGGGCTGCCACAAACATTTTTGCACATGTGGGTCCCTTTCTGTCCTTTAAGATATCTTTAGGATATAAGGCCACTAGAAACACTGATGGATTAAAGGGTATGCACAGTTTGATAACTTTTTGAGCATAGTTCTAGACTGCACTCCAGAATGGTTGGATCCGTTTACAGTTTCACCAACAATGTATCAGTGTCCCAGTTTCCCCACATCCCCTCCATCATTCGTCATTATCTGTTCCTGTCATCTTAGTCAATCTGAGAGATGTGTAGTGGTATCTCAGAGTTGTCTTAATTTGTATTTTTCTGATCAATAGTGATTTAGAGCACCTTTTCATATGACTAGAAATGATTTCAATTTCTTTATCTGACAATTGTCTGTTCATATCCTTTGACCATTTATCAGCTGGACAATGGCTTGAATTCTTATAAACCTGAGTCAATTCTCCATATATTTTAGGAATGAGGCCTTTATCAAAATCTTTGCAAGTAAAATGTTTTTCCATTTTAATGCTACGGTTCTAATCATGTCTGCATTAGTTTTATTTGTATAAAAACCTTTTAACTTAATATAATCAAAATTACCTATTTTGTGTTCAATAATAAATTTTAATTCTTCTTTGGCCACAAATTTGGAAGAAAATCTTATGATTCAGAAATATATGAAATCTTCAAAATATTAATTTATAAAAAAATTAAAGAGAAAATCCTTTATAAAATGTTGCATCTGAATTTTGTTTTGACAGAGCTTAACATTCTAAAAGCAGAAGTGTGGGAAGAGTAATGTGCTAGATCAACTGTGCAAAACAAAGGCTTCATAAATGTCAGCTATGGAGAATGTTTGAAAGGGATGAGTATGAAATAAGTCTGGAAAGATAAGGAGAAGTGAAATTGTGCAGGACTTTTTGTTAGTCTAAAAGTTAAGTATTCCATCCTAAAGTGAAAAGAGAAATTACTAAAAATGTTTTAGTAGATATTTCAGAGCTCAGCTTCTTAGTTTGGGATATATCAATAGATTTTAAGGTGTGTGTAAACATGGGTAGCTAAAGAATTAGTACTTTCACTAACTTTTAAATAAGATTAAGTTTTTCTTTCAACTAGGAATGTAGGTCATAGGTATTATCCTAATCACCAGACTATCAAAAAGATTTATGATACAAAATGTTAAGAACTACAATTTTATAGAGAGAAGATCTGATTTGTGTTAGAAAATTAGACATGAAAGGCACTCTAAAGTTCATCAGTTCAATTCAATAAACATTTGTTGAATGTAGAGAGGAATTTGTTAGTACAAACATACAAAATTTAAATAGGCAGTCACTGACTTTAATGATAGAATAAGATTCTTAAGAACTGAAATGGAGTCTTAGAGGTAATCTATTTTAACTTCCCAAATTTCTTGTGTTAGGAAATTATTCCAAAATAATTTATGTAATTTAGACAATATTACCCAGTAAGTGGAAGAACTGTGAATATAATCTCAAATTCAGTAATCTTTCCAATATGTCAGGTTATATGGAGTTTATAGATTAATTGTGGAGCTGTAAAAGCAGAAAACTATAATATATAAGATCAAAGTCATATCTTAAGAGCATTTTATAGGTAAAAAAGTACCATGTGAAATTCAAGGGGAAATGCTTCCATTAATAGGTGTTGGGGAAATTAATGAATCTACATGGAGGAGGTAATATTTAAGTTGTACCTATTTTTTTGCTTTTCAGTGCTTGTAAAGGTCTTTGAACACTACTGATCAGTATATAGATGCTTTACCTCTTAAAAGCACTATATAAGGGCTATGATGACTGACATTGAGGAGGTTCTTATTGATTGATCTTTAAATAATGTATAGGCATTCAATAAATTGGGTCAGAGGGTATTTCAAACATAGAAGAGAGGTAAGGAAGTTCTGAGTATATATTGGGGAGCTTCTATTGGGCTGGAGTATAGAATATGTGGAAACAAAGTTAAGAGGATAAAATTGGAAAAGTACTGGGGAGACAGATTGTGAGGTTTGCTTTCTAGCTAACGAATAGGAACTTTACTTGGAAGACAATGGAAAGAAACTGAAGATTTTGAAGTTGAGCAGTAATATCACTGAATCTATTGAGACGGTGATAAATATATCAAGAACAGAGGAGGGATGTATTATTCAGAAGAGACTTTTTAAAAAACAGTTGTAGCTGTAATTGTTAATTAGTTAATTAGTGGGAATTAGTCATTAATTAGTGGGAATAAAGACTTATTTCAGTCCAGGAAAGGATGGAATTAAAAGATATTGTAGAGGTAAAGTTGATATAATAGCTGATGTCATATGTGAGTTAAAAACAATATCAAAGGACAAAACAACAAGTTTGAACATGTGAGGCAAGGTGAATGGGAGTACAACTGACATAAAGAGTGAGACCAGAATGGGAAAAGCAAATTTGACAAGCAAAATATCCTTGGTTTTGAATATGCTGTGTTTGAGGTAATAGTGGAGCATCCTGGCAGAAATATATGCTGTGTGTTTCTTGAGTACAGAAATTTCTTCCTCACCCCCTTTTTGATATTCCCCATTTTTAGAAGAATTCCTGGCACATATTGGGTATTTAATAAATGATTGTAGACTTATTGAATATAGGAATTTGGAGATACTTAGCTTAAAATCAGAAAAGAAGTCATTTTTTTAACTTTATTTCTATATTCTTTCACTTAGAAATCTTATAAATTCTGGACTCATGTCATCTCTTTTAAGATGATTCAAAATAAACATGTCTTTCTCTAATCTTTCTAATGAATTCTAGTAATGTGTATTGTTAATTGCCTACTAGACATTTCTAACTATATGTCTTATCAAAACGCAAATTCAGTATATCCTTAAATAGCACTGTTTCCCTACCTAAAGTTGTCCCCTTCTAACTTTCTAATACACACTTGTATATGTATAAATGCATGTATGTCTGAGAAAGTCTGGCATTTAAAACATACACACATATATACACAAACATGCTCTAAAATGTTATGTGTTCCTCTGAAGGGTAGTATGCACAATGTAACTTTTTTGGAGGCATGAAAAATGAAGACACTTAAGTTGTTTGCCCATTACATGTTTGTAACACTGACTTGTTTTTTTCTTTTATTCTCAATATGGGGAAGATTGGGTTGGAATGGAGAGAAATATTTTTTACTATTAAAATATAAAAATCACATATGTTTTCATAAAATTTAATACACATAATTATTTTATGTGCATTTTCATACATTGTAATGCATATATTTTACATATGAATTATATTTTATTATACTAGAGGAAACAGAATTTTGCTGATTGAAAATATTTAATAAAATGTTTTTTTTCAGAAAAAAAAATCTACCTTCTTTCTCTCACAACCCACTCCCACCCAAAGTAAAAATGAAAGAAAAACAAAAGCAATTTCATAAACATAGAAAAAGAGGTAAGGAAATTCAGAGTATATCTTGGGAAGCTTCTATTCTATCTATAATCAAATAAAGCACATTTCTGCATTAACCATTTTTTAAAGTCTTTTTCTGTACTCTGACTTTATCTCTTATTAAGAGATGGGCAAGCTTCCGGAATCATGGTTGGTTATTTATGCTGATTAGAGTTCCTAACTTTTGCAAATTCATTTGTCTTCACCATTTTATTGTCATATAAATTGTTTATATTGGTTCTGTTTATTTCTCTTTGCACCAGTTCATATAAGTATTCCGTAATTTCTCTGAAACCATCCCCTTAATTTCTTATATTCTTTTGTCCATAAAATTTATGTGCATATCTTCTCCTTCCCCAATTTATGGGCACTTCTCAGATTCTCTGAATCTGGGACCCAGAATTATGTAGTGAGTAACAGAATTATCAGATATAACCTATTCCCATCATCTGCAGGATGTCATAGGGCCCAGATATGGGTTGTAACAGGTCTTGCTTTCGGGTATAGCTTCTCCTTTATGTTAGAATGCTCTCCAGGCTGTACAGATTTGTTTACACCCAGTGTTTGCAGAGTTCTGTATTTGTTTTCCATTGCTGACCTGGGCTGAATAAATGACTCACTGTAATTAGAAAAAAAAATCCTATTAGGATTTGAGATGGTCGATTTTCTAGGTCTTTTTGGAAGAGTCTGTGGAATGGTGGCAAGGTATCTTGGTAATTTTCCTCAAGCTACTCAGTCATTTTGACTCTAAATAAACTTTTCTGTTTCGGAGGGCAACACAAAAAGAAAGAGGAAGAGGAGGATAAAAAGAAGCATCAAGAGGAAGACAGAAGAAAATAAACAATGAGAAAAAAGGAAGAAAAGAAAGAAGAGTGAATGAAAAATGAGAAAAAAGAATGAATAAGAAAAATAGAAAGATGAGGAAGAGAAGATGGCATTTTAAACATGTCACAAACAGAAGCCAATATTGTACCTCCTTTCATAATGTCCTTATGACTATTGAGGGCAGCCTTCTTCCCAGTCATTTAGGCTGCAGCCTCTGTCCTGTTCTTGACAACTCAGTGTACATAGCTAATTTAATCATATTGTCCATTTCTCCATTCACAGCATCCTTTCTTTCATTCATATGACTAGATTTCTTCATCTGAAAATTGTCTGTTCCAATCTTTTGACCACTTATCTATCAATTGGAGAGTCATTTATATTCTTATAAATTTGACTGAATTCTCTACATTTTAAAAATGAGGTTTTTATCAAAAACACTGGCTACAAAATTGTTTCCCCAGTTTCAGCTTCTCTTCTAATCTTGGTTGCATTGGTTTTATTTGCACAAAATATTTTAAATTTAATGTAATAAAAATCATTCATTTTGCATTTCATAATGTTCCCTTGTTCTTCTTTGGCCATAAATTTATCCCTTCACCAAAGATATGATGGGTAAACCATCCATCCCTTTCTTAATTTTCTTTAATATCACCCTTTATACCTGAATCATGTACCCATTTCAACCTCTTTATATAGTCTTTGCCTAAATCTGCCATAGTATCTTTCAGTTTTTCCAGCAGTTTTTTAAATGGTGAGTTCTTATCACAGAAGCTAGAGTCTTTGGGTTTATCAAACAGTAGATTGTTATAGTCAATAATCACTGTCTTGTGTACCTAACCTATTTCAGATATCCACCACTATTTCTTAGCCAATACCAAATGGTTTTGATTACTTCTGCTTTATTATATATGTTTAGGTCAGGTACTACTAGACCACTCGCTGTGTGGTTTTTTCAATTAATTCTTTGATAATTTTCATCTTTGGTTCTTCCAGATTAATTTTGTTATTATTTTTCTAGCTCTATAAAGTAATTTTGGGCAATTTGATTATTATAGCCCTGAATAATTAGATTAATTTATGTAAAATAAAAATCTTTATTTTATTAGCTTGGTCCAATTTTTTAAATAGATGAGTAAAATGACACCCAGAAGAATGAGACTTTTGTAAAATTATAAACATAGTTTGTACTAGGTCCAAGAGTGTGATGCAAATCTTTTTTTTATAACACCATTTCAATTCTAATCACCATTCATGAATTTTCTAGGAAATAATCATTATTTCATTTGGAATTTCATAAACATATTGTTGCAGATCTATGAACTGGAGAATTGGATAGATACTCCTGATTTATTCACCCCTATTTTATATCAGATTTTATCAATCCCCATTATCTAGAGCCAATAATCTGGCATAATAAACATGACCGAGAAAGGCACTCTTGAATTATAAGGCATTTTCAGGAATATAGTTCCTCCTGGCCCTGTCTTAATCTGTTAGTTGGTTAGTCAGTCTGCAACCAGTTCATTAGTGCCTATTATGTAATCAATAATTTGCCATGTAATGGTGATACAAAGAAGCAGTTTCTGGACCTCACATTCTGCAGGAGAATACAACAGGATAATAACTAGGTACATGAAAGCAATACACTGAGTAGTTAGAAAGAAATCTCAGTGAGAAAGCCAGTAGCAGATTGATTACCATGAAAGCTTTTAGTGTTTTATTTTTCAAAGCCATCAGGTTATTTGCAGCACAGTTTTGTATATAGCACCCTCAGAATCACATAAAAGTTTTGACTTTCCAAATTTATTATTGTGTATATTATTTTCTCTTACTTCTGCTCACTTCCTTCTTTAACGATCTTTCCAGGTTTCTCTGGAACAATCCTCTTTTCCTTCTCCTTTCTTCTCCTTTCTTCTTCTTTCTTCTTTCTTCTTTCTCCTCCTCCTCCTCCTCCTCTTCCTCCTCCTCCTCCTCCTCCTCCTCCTCCTCCTTCTTCTTCTTCTTCTTCTTTTGCAAGGCAATTGAAGTTAAGTCCAGGATCACACAGCTAGTAAATAGAGAGTCTCTGATTGTCTTTGAAGTAAGATTTCCCTGATTCTGGGGCCTTTGCTCTATCCACTGTGCTGTCCAGTTTTTCCCCTATTTGTTAAGGCACAGTGGGAGTACATTAATATGTATATTTAATAATATGTTCAACCATTTCCCAATTGATGTTTAGGTTCCAGTTTTTGGACTCTACAAAAAAATTGTGCTTTTGTAAATCTAGGTACTTTTCCTTTTATTTAACATACTCATTTCATTGTATTAAATTTAATCAATTTTCCTTTCTAACTTCAAAGATCTTATATTGGCTACCCCACCCAGATTTTTCTGATCTATAGTCCCATGAAACTTGAGAATAAGTTGGAGTAGACAAGTTCTCTCTCTCCATATGTAAATATAATGCGCATATATATATATATATATGCATTTCCACCACTCTTGGAAAATTAAGGTAAATTTGACTTTCTTTGATGCTTTTATCATATTCTTTAAAACCAGAATCAGTGGTCCACAAATCAGAGCCAACCAAAAGAGGATTGTTATTTCAGCACCCTAGAATGCCAGTCATCTGAACCTGTTGTTGATTGGACTCATTAAGATACTTTGCATTATTTCTCAACTTATCATGGGTAACAAATCCCCACTATTTTTGTTGTTTATTTATTTTCATTGTCATTGGGGGGCTAGGGATGAGGAGAATGGGAAAGAAGAATTTTAAAAATATGAAAATGCTTCTTTTTTTTCCTCCAATCTCTTATTATCCTAACTACTTAGAACAATGATATTATTTCATCTATTTTTCCATTAAAGCTTCAAAAACTCTTTTGATTGCTCTTAGCTTATTCTGAACTTTAGCACTTCTAACATTGTTTTAACTACATTCTTATAATTCTTTACTTTGTCTTTTCTATATCTGATTAGGAGGCTATAATTCCCATATTTTAAGCCATGGTCCAAAATTATAATAGACTAGGAAACCACACTGAATAATATGAAATCATATAACTAGCATACTGAGTAACATGGAAATCATAATAATTTAATGTTAAATAATATTAATATGATTATGTCAGCTAAGAAAACTTTCAAAAAAATTCAAACTATATAGTCCTATTTAAACTTTGATTCATTAAAGTATGTTAGCCATTATGATATTAAATCATTCTTCATCCTAAATATCTAATAGTGAATGCCATCATCCTCTGAAATAGATAATATCCATAAATATGTAAGCTTGGAAAAATCTATGAGTTGAGGAGGATTTTGGAATAGATGTAAAGGAATTTTAGAATCAAACAATTAGGTAAATGTTATAAATAGATGCCAATACTGGTTGTTCACATGTTCAGAATCAAGCATCATTCTGTTAACATCGTGGAAGTCTTCAGACTTATTGAGTACAGTATAAAGTGCTACCTGATCAAGAAGTTTAATTGGAGAAGAATAAGGTAATTCTGCAAGGTTCTATAGGTTATCAACAAAGAAGAATGAGGATATTTTGAAATAAGTTATGTAAATATTTTAGAGCATTTTTGAATCAAAAATAATTATTGGCTTTCTTACATACTTGCTCCTCCCTACTTCAGGGCAATGCAAAAAAAAAAAATGAGGTGATGGAGAGTCGAGTAGGTGGGAATGATCTATTCTGGACAAAGGATACTTTAATCATACCAGTCTGTATTTTTTGAATGAATTCTCATTCTCAATAAATTCACATTCTAATTGAAGGAGACAACATATATGAAAGGATTCATTTGCCAAACTTATGGAAAACCCAATGGTCCTTTTGGTTTATCATCAGGACAGATGGTAAAATCTGGTGACACAAAGAGTAAAATGCCAAAGAAGATGGAAATGTCTGAGTGTTGGAGAGCAGTGTGGCAAAATACATTGCCCAGTGGTCTACCACCTTTAAAGTATTGTATCTGATGATTTCCTGCTCATGAAAGTCTTGTGAGTAGCTCTGTCCACCATGCAATTGGGACCTTTGAGGGTCCAAGGCTTAATGACCTTTAGGAAAAGGGTGGGTCTAAGAGTTAGAATGTAAAAACCTCTATGCATTCCCATCTATAGATGTATGAATAGAAAATCAGTGTCAAGTCAGGAAGGAAGCAAAAAGAAGAAGGTTTTAGGGAGGAGAACTTGGTGGGATCAGGGAAGAATAGGTGTTGGGGCAGGACAATGGCTGCCCATACTATGATCTGGTCTAAGTCGCATGAAACTTGAGAATTTGTTGTAGTAGACAAGCTGTACAAGGGGATGCAGCAACATTTTGGTAGAGCCTGAAGCTAAGGACAAGGGTTGGGGGAAGGATTGATCCTCATTCGTATAAGGATCACGGGACACATTCAAAATCGCAAATTTGGTCATCGAATGTAATTTTGACCTCAGATTCAGACACCAATGAATGGGTGTATGAAGAAGCTTTTACCTTCCTTTGAGGAAATTAGATTTTTAAGTGATTGTATCATTTTATAATCTAGAGCATTCCAATTAGAAGCAGGAATGATTGAGCATCTTTTGAATGCTTAGATTAAAATGACACATTCTGAAGGATTTTCTCTCGGGGATTTTTTGGAGTTATGACCAGCTGCAGTCAAAAATCCCTACACCTCTGCAAGCTGCTGATTTCAGATATCTTCCCCAGACCTTTGCTGAGCGCTTCCAGATATTGTGATCAGATTAGCCAAACCTAGTTTACCTGACCCTGTCTCATGCCAGGATTTGCTAGTTTAAAATGAACTTGTGCCTGACAGAATAAGGGCCCAATATTCTGCATAAAAATAACAGAAATGTTCACAAGGACCAGCAATAAGCAATTTGCATTTTAAATTTAGCATTGATCTTGAAAAGGCTATCTATATTTTTTGCCCTCAGATTTTTTTATGGTATTGGATTACTTTGTTAAGAGTCATTCAGCAAAATAACTTTTCAAAATGCTTTTTTTGAACACATAAATGGATCCATGATGTTGTTGATGTGGGTATATCATTGGTGTATTGGTGCAAATAATAAAGTATTTCTTCCTTTTTTATTGTGAAATTATTAATAGTTAATAAAATTAATAACCATTACTGATAATTACATAGTAGTTTATGTTTGTTCAAGCATTTTACATATACTATCTGATTGGAACTTCACAACACTTTTGCAATATAAGATATCATGAGGCTGATGAGTTCCTGAGTAACAAGGTAGGGTTGGCAAAATAAGACTGAAGTACTAATAAAATTATTCCATGAGGTAAGCAGAGGACTCTGATGAGGGTCAGTTTAACCTTATAGTTATAGTATATAGCCATTCCTCTGCCTCTGTGGAGGTTCGGGGTAGGCTTACCTTGCTATGACCAGCCAAAAATCCAAGTTATATCAACTCCCTGAGGTTACATTTCCCCTATAAATCTGTAGTCTATGGCCCAGGGTCTCTGATGAACCCTTTTGAGTTAAGCCCACCATAGTGCTCTGGTTTCTGGTATGTTTCTTCTCACCCTCTCCCACTCCTTGTGCCATATCTTTCCTCTCAATCCTCTACCATGCTTCATGGGGCCTTTCCTCTTCTCCCCCGCACTATGACTCCTAGAATCTTTTTTTTTTTCATATACCTAATTAATTTCAAGGTACTAAACTCTTCTATGGATTTAGCCTGGAGAACTTGTCTTTTCCATTGTTAGTTCTTATATGCTCTCTCAATTTATTTATTTGTCTATTATTCTAATAGACATTTCTTTATGAATCATATTGGGAGAGAAAAATCAAAGCAAAAAGAAAAAAAAAACATGGGAGAGATAAAAAAAAAAACGAAAAAAGAAGTGCACACAGCATGTGTTGATTTAGATTCAGTCTCCTTAGAACTTCTTCTGGATACAGATGGAATTTTCTGTCCACAATCTTTAGGGATTGCTTTGGATCACTGAACTACAGAGAAGAACTAAGCCTGTAACAGTTGGTCATAACACATTCTTGCTGTTATTGTGTACAGTGTATTCTTGGTTCTATTTGTTTCACTCTGCATCAGTTCATGAAAATATTTCTGGGTGTTTCTAAAAATTAGCTTGTTCATCATTTTTATAGAACAATAATATTCTATTACCTTCATATACCAAAACTTATTTAGCCATTCCACTTAATGGGCCTCTACTCATTTCCCAATTCTTTGCTACCACAAAAAGAGCTGCAACAAACATTTTGTCTTTTACCTTCTTTAGGATTTCCTTGGATACAGATCCAGTAATGGCACTACTGGTTCAAAAGAAGCTCTTTTAAGCACAGTTTTAAGCTCTTTGGACAGTTCCAAAGTGCTCTCCAGAATGGCTGGATTATTTCATAATTCCAGCAACAATGCATTGGTATTCTAGTTTTCTCACACCCCCTTCAACATTTATCATTATCTTTTCCTATCATCTTAGTTAATCTGAGGAGTGTGAGATGGTTATCTCAGAGCAGGTTCAATTTGCATTTCTCTAATCAATTATGATTTAGAGCATCTTTTCAGCTGACTACAGATAGCTTGAATTTCATTATCTGAAAGTTGTCTGTTCATTTTCTTTGACCATTTATCAATTGGGGAATGACTGGTATTTTTATAAATTTGACACAGTTCCTTATGTATTTTATAAATGAGAACTTTATCAGAAATCCTGGTTATAAAGATTTCCCCCCAGGTTTGTACTTTCCTTTTAATCTTATTTCTATCGCTTTTGTTTCTTCAAGAGCTTTTTAGTTTAATGTAAACAGTTACCCAATTTATCTTTCATGATGTTCCATAGTTCTTCTTTGCTCATAAATTCCTCACTTCTCCAAAGATATGATAGGTAAATCATCCCTTGCTCTCTTAAATTGTTTATGGTGTCATCATTTATGCCCAAATCATGAACTCATTTTGACCTTATTTTGGCTTAGATTGTGTCTAGATGTAGGTCAATGCTGAGTCTCTAATATATTATTTTCCATTTTTCCCCAAAATTTTTGTCAAATAGTGAGTTATTATTCCAGATGCTGGAGTTTCAGAGTTTATTGAATACTAGATTGCTATAAGGCTTGATCATTGTGTTATGGGTAACTAATCAATTCCACTGATCCACCACTCTCATTTCTTTTTTTTTTATTATTAAAACTTTTTATTTGCAAAACATATGTATGGGTAATTCTTCAACATTAACCCTTACAAAGCTTTCTGTTACAATTTTTACCCCCTACTCCTCACCCCTCCCCTAGATGGCAGGATATCCACTACATGTTAATTATGTTAATATACTTGACAAATGGAATATATGTATACATATTTCCATACTTATCATTTTTGTGCAAGAAAAATAGTATCTATAAGAAAAAAAAAGATCAGAGAAAGGAAACATAATGCAAGCAAACATCAATAGAGAGCATGAAAATGTTATGTTGTGGTCCACATTTCACATCCCTCTCTCTGGGTGTATATGACTTTCTTCACTGAACAATTGGAACTGGTTTGAAACATTCCATTGTTGAAGAGAGCCATGTCCATCAGAATTGAGCATCATGTAGTATTGTTGTTGCCGTATATAATGATCTCCTAGTTCTGCTCGTTTCGCTCAGCATCAGTTCATGCAAGTCTCTCCAGGCGTCTCTGAAATCATCCTGCTGGTTGTTTCTCACAGAATAATAATATTCCATAACATTCATAACATTATCAGCCGTTCTCCAAGTGATGGGCATCCATTCAGTTTCCAGTTTCTAGCCACTACAAAAAGGGCTGACACAAATATTCTTCAACATGCACCACTTTTATTTCTTAACCAATATCAAATGCTTTTGATGCTTGTTGTTTCTAATATAATAATATGATTTTAGATTAGGTACTACTAAGCCATCATCCTTTGTAATCTTTTTTCATGTGTTCTCTTGGAATTCTTGGCCCTTTTTTCCTCCAGATGAATTTTGCTGTTATTTTTTTCTAATTTTATAAAATAATGTTTTTGGCAATTTGATTGATATGGCACTGAACAAATAGACAAATTTAGGCAGAATTGGCATTTTTATTATATTAGTTCAGCCTAACCATGAACATTTGATATTTTTCCAATTGTTTAGATCCAACTTTATTTGTGTAAGAAATATTTTGTAATTATGTTCCTTTAGTTGTTTTTCTCTTGACTCATAGACCAGGATGCATTTTATTTTGTCTACTGTAATTTTAAATGGAATATCTATTTATATCTCTTGCTGTTTGGCTTATGATGTGTGTGGATTTATTTCATATCCTGCAATTTTGTTAAAGTTGTGAATTGTTTACAATAGATTTTTGGACAATTTTCTATAATTATCTAAGTATACCATCATATCATCAGACAAGAGTGATAGTTTTATTTCCTCATCACCTATTCTAATTAATTTATTTTTTCTTTTCTTATTGCTAAAGCCAGCATTTCTAATACAATGTTGAATAATAGTGGTGATAATAGGCATCCCTGTTTCACCCCTGATCTTGTTGGGAATGTTTCCAGCTTCCCTCCATTACTAATAATCCTTGCTGTAGGTTTAGATAGATAGTGCTTATTATTTTAAGGAAAGCTCCTTTAATCCCTATGCTCTCTAGTGTTTTTAATAGGAATGGGTGCTGTATTTTTTTCTAAAGCCTTTTCACCATCTTTTGAGATTATCATATGATTTTTGTTGGTTTTGTTATTGATAAGAAGATAATGCTAATAGTTTTCCTGATATGGAACAAGTCCTGTATTTCTGGTCTAAATACTTGTTCATAGTACATTATCTTGCTGATAGGTTGATGCAATCTCTTTTTTAACATTTTGTTTAACATTTATGCATCAATATTCATTTTTTTGTTTGTTTGTTTTTGTTTTATTTTATTTGCATCACATATGTGTGGGTAATTCTTCAACAATAACCCTTACATAGGAGCCGAGATGGCGGAGTGAAAAGGTGACTTTCTGCCTCTCCTCCGATCTTCTCTCAAATCAACAATAAAATAAGCCTCTGAACTGATCTTCAAGTCAACGAACTCAGAAATATTTGGGCACAGCTCTCTGGATAACTTCATATCAGGTTAGTTGGACTCGGACAGAGAGATAAATAGACGACAACTGTGCAGGCCGGAAGTGAGGGTGGGACTCAGCTCGGCTCACCGTGGAAGAAATTCCAAACTCCAAACTCCAAATTCCAAACACCTGGAGTTTATCTGGGGCACTCGGGACACTCTGCCCTGATTGGGGACAGGTGTTCTGGCAGACTTGCCTTGTTTAAGGAGTAATTCGGACTTAGTCCTAGCCCCCACTGGCCCAGCACCTTAAGTCAACTCGCCGAAGTGCCCCAGGGCAAAGCGTCTTCAGCCGCGGTTTTTTTTTTTCCCCTACCTTAAAGAGATATCCACTCTGTCTAAAAAAAAAAATGATGAAGAAGCAAAAGAGAGCTGTCACCATAGACAGCTTTTATCAAGGCAAAGAAACGACCTCAGATACA
>JAJPUD010006267.1:111757-132988 GCA_023553655.1 Myrmecobius fasciatus | reverse complement strand
AACTGTGTATCAATAAGTAAGGGGAAAATAAGATATTATTAAAGTAATTAGCCCAGAGTTATGGGAGGAGCCAAGATGGCGGAGTGAGCAACTCTCTGTGTCCTCCTCTGACCTTCTCTGAAATCAACAGTAAAATAAGCCTCTGAACTGACCTTTAAGTCAAAGAACCCAGAAATATTTGGACTAAGAAATTCTGCTTGCTGAAGTTACCTTTGAAGAACTTCATAGAGGTCTGTTTTAGTCGGGCAGAGGGGGCGAGCAATTTGCCTGGCGTCCGGGAGAGGCAGGAAACTGGGCGGGGCTCAGCTTGGCAGAAACTCAAAACAGCTGGTGAGTGTGTCTGAGGCACTCTGATTGTGGCCAGGTGCTCTGGCAGATCTGCCTTTTGTAAAAGGCAGTTTGTAACCTATTGTAAATGCAGGGTCCTAGCCCAACCTGCCCTCACCGGAAGTTAATTAGCAGAATTGCCCCAGGGAAAACTACCACAGCTAGCCGCTGCTTCTCTGCTTTGCACAGACTCAAGCTTTAAAAAAAAATAAATAAAAATGAGTAAGAAGCAGAAGAGAACTCTTACCATAGACAGCTTTTATGGAGAGAAAGAAAGACAGACTCCAGATCCTGCGGTACTTGTAGACAAAGTAAATCAAGAAGAAACCATCAAGGGAGATATAACCTGGTCCCCCTTTCAAAAAGCCTTTCTGGAAGATTACATAAAGAATCTTAAAAAAGAGCTGGATGATAGATGGGAAAATAAACTGAGATCAGTGCAAGAAGGATTTAATGCCCTACAAGAAGGATATAATGCCCTGCAAAAGAGATATGAAAAACACACCAATTTATTGAAAAACAAAATTGGTGAATTGGAAAAAGAGTGCAATGAACAAAAAAAATTCAATTGGCCAGTTACAAAAGGAGCTAAAAAAGGTAACTAAAGAAAACAACACTTTAAAATAAGAATTGAACAAATGCAAGTGAATGACTCAATAAGACTTCAGGAATCAGTCTAACAAAAACAAAAAAATGAAAAAAATAGAAGAAAATATGAAATATCTCCTAGAAAAAACAACTTACTTGGAAAATAAATCTAGGAGAGACAATCTAAGGATTATTGGACTTCCTGAAAGCCATGATGAAAAAAAGAATCTAAACACTCTCTTCCAGGAAATCCTGAAAGAAAACTGCCCTGAGGTTGTAGAATCAGAAGGCAAAATCACCATTGAAAGAATTCACCGATCACCTCCTGAAAGAGACCCCAAAATTAAAACCCCAAGGAATATCGTGGCTAAATTTCAGGACTATAGCACCAAGGAAAAGATTCTGCTAGCAGCTAGAAGGAAACAATTCAAATACCAAGGAGCTATAATTAGAATCAGAAAAATAAGAATAATAAGAAAAAGGAGACCCTTTTAATCTCTTTCTGTTATATAAATGAGGTCATGATACCTAAGCCAAGGAGAGAAAATCATAGACCAATAGGAAATTATAGACCAATGTTCCTAATGAACAATGACATAATTTTAAATAAAATATTTAATTGTGTATCAATAAATAAGGGAAAATAAGATATTAAAGTAATAAAACCCCAAATTCCAGTAAAGCATAAAGTGTAATAATAAGAAAAAGGGGCCCTTCTAATCTGTTTCTATGATATAACTGTGGTCATGATATCCAAGCCCAGGAGAGAAAAGCATAGAAAGATAGGCAACCATAGACCAATGTTCCCAATGAACATTGACCAATAGTTTTAAATAAAACTTCATACAGTACATTAATAAATAAGAGAATCCAATAAATAAGGGGAAAAAAAGATACTATTAAAGTAAAAAAAAACAACACATTCCACTAATATATAAAGTATAATAATAAGAAAAAGAGGACCCTTCTAATCCCTTTCTATTATGTAAATGTAGTCATGATAGCTAAGCCCAGGAGAGAAAAGTATAGAAACATAGGAAGCTATAGACCAATGTTCCCCATGAAGACTGACACCATAATTTTAAATAAAATATGATACAGTATATCAAGAAATAAGGGCAAAATAAGATATTGTTATATAACAAACCCCAATTCCAGTAATGAATAAATGTAATAATAAGAAAAAGGAGACCCTTTTAATCTCTTTCTATGATATAAGGTCATGATACCTAAGCCAAGGAGAGAAAAGCATAGACAAATAGGAAATTATAGACCAATGTTCCCAATAAAGATAGACCAATAATTTGAAATAAAATATTTAACTGTATATCAATAAATAAGGGAAAATAAGATATTATTAAAGTAATAAAACCCCAAATTCCAGTAATGCATTAGGTATAACAATAAGAAAATGAAACCCTTCTAATCTGTTTCTATGATATAAATATGATCATGCTATCTAAGCCCAAGAGAGAAAAGCATAGAAAGATAGGAAATTATAGAACAATGTTCCCATGAACATTGACAGAATAATTGTAAATAAAATATCATATAGTATATCAATAAATAAGGGGAAAATAAGATATTATTTAAGCAAAGCCCCCAAATTGCAGTAACACATCAAGTGTTACAAGAACAAAAAGGGGACCCTTATAATCCCCTTCTATGATATAAATATGGTCAGGATACCTAAGCCCAGGAGAGAAAAGCATAGAAAGATAGGAAATTATAGTCCAATGTTCCCAATAAACATTGACCAATAATTTGTAATAAAATATTATACAGTATATTAATAAATAAGGGGAAAATATATTATTAAAGTAAAAAAACCCCAATTCCAGTAATTCAGAAAGTGTTATAAGTAAAAGGGGACTCTTCTTATCTCTTTCTATGATAGAAATGTGGTCATGATACCTAAGGCCAGGAGAGAAAAGCATAGACAAATAGGAAACAATAGATCAATGTTCCCACTGAACATTGACACAATACTTTTAAATAAAATATTATACAGTATATCAAGTTAAACCACAAATGGATATGATGTGACTTGTGCACAAAAGGTGACATCATCAACAAATTAGAGGAGCAAGGAAGAAATGACCTGTTACAGAAGATTGTAGAAGAAAAAATAGACAATTTTGATCCCACAAACCATAAAAAAGGTTTTGCTTATGGAAAATAATGCAGGTACAATTAAATGGAAAATAGGAAACTGGAACAAGACCTTTGTTGCAAGTTTCTTTGGTAAAGATCTCACGTTCCTTACTTGTAAAAAAAATGATTTCAATTTATAAGGTATTTGGAAGCCATTCCCTGATTGTTCAGTCATTGTTCAGTTGTATCTGACTCTTTGTGACTCCATTGGGGTTTTCTTGGCAGAGATACTGCAGGGGTTTTCCATTTTCTTCTCCTGCTCATTTTACAGATGAGGAAACAAGGTGAAGTGACTTGCCCAGGGTCATAGAGCTAGGAAGTGGCTGAGGCCAGATTTAAACCATGAAGATGAATCTTCCCGACCCCAGGCCTGGCATACTATTAATTGCACCACCATCTAGTTGCCCGACTCCTCAATAGGTAGATGGTTAAAAGTTATAAACAGGCAGATCAACAGCAATACGAAAAGATATTCCAAATCATTCCCGATTAGAGAAATGCATATTTAAGCAACTTTGAGGTCTCCTACCACACTCTTCAGATTGTTAAAGATCACAAATGAGGAAAAAGACAAATGTCAGGCTTGGGGGGGGTAGATTGTGGGCAATAAGGCACACTATGGACTGTGGGTGAAACTGTGAATTGGTACAGCCATCCTGGAGGGCAATTTGGAACTGTGCTCCCCAAATCTCTAAATTGTTTTCCTTTTGATGCAGAGCTATCACTGCTAAGCCTATACTCCAAAAAGATCAAGGGAAGAGGAAAAGAAGCCATAGGACCAAAAAGATTTATAGCAACTTTTTTCACAGTAGCAAAAACCTGGAAGCTAAAAGGGCGCCCATATACTGGGGAATAGCCAAAGGCATTATGGGACATGCAAGTAATGGAAGATTTTTGTGACATAAAGAATGACAAAATGGTCAGTTTCAAAGGAAAATGGAAGACCGCTATGACCTTCTGCAGAGTGAAGGGAGCAGAACTAAGAGAATAATGTATACAATTAACAAGATTATATAGTAAAAGATCTTTAAAAAACTTGAGAACTCTAATGAATGCAATGACAAAACATGATTTTGGAAGACCCAAGATGAACTGAACTGTTCACCTCCTGCATGAAATGCACAATGAAGCATTAATTTTTGGACATAGCCAATGTAGACATTTATTTTGCTGGACTATATATATACTCTGAAGACTATATATATACTTTGAAGAGTCCAAGAGAACTATGTTATTATTCTTCCCATTTGTATAGGGCTCTGAGCTTTATAAATTGGAATTACAGTGTCTTCAGGATGGAGAGGACATAGAGATCAGCTTCTAACAACACAAGCTAGCCTTTTTCTAGATGGGTAGGTAAAGTAGGGCCTATGCAGTTGTGTGTGTGTGTGTGTGTGTGTGTGTGTGTGTGTGTGTGTGTAATGACTTGGCTACATGACTGGCTAAGAGCAAAACCTAAGGAGTGTGGATTATCCAGAATGGATACTCACAGAACATTATTATGCGGACCCGCAACCCTTCTCTGGCTAAGTAATCCCAGTGCTTACTGCCTTTTCTTTTCTCCAAAGCTGTTTGCAATAAATAAAGTCCAGTGTTGATGAAATGACAAATCTTTGACGTGTTATGCTTTCCAGGCCATTTAGTCAGATACCCTGGAGGGTTCTGAGTAAAATATTTTTGCAGGAGATCTCGATTTCAGTCCTGACTTTGACATCTTGGTGACAGTTTTGTTAACAGTTTGAAACTTTTGAAGAAGTTACAACTTTTTTCCTAGTCTTAGTTTCCCCTGCTGGGAAATTATGTTATTGTGGAAAGGCTAAAAGATTTGCAGTCTGAGGACCTGAGTTCAAATCTTCCACTCTGACACTTCATTCCTGGGAGACTCTCCTCTTAGAGAAGCCTCAGTTTCCACCTTTGTAAAATGAGGAGGTTAGATTTGCTGGCTGTGGAGGTCCCTTCTAGCTCTAGCTGTGGGGTCTAATGGCCTTAAAGTGCTAAAGGGATGATTTCTTGTGATCTATGTCTAATACTCTCTGGGAGAAGGATTAAGGGGGGAGATCCAAGATATGGGGTTGGAAGCAACAGAAATTCAGTTCAAGCCAACAAGGCTTTATGAAATGCCTCCAAAATAGCTAGGATTGTGCTCACCATGGCTGCTTTTAAGACAGAGAAGGAGAAGGAAAACACAGCCCTTGGGAAGCTTACAGACTTGTTCAGAGACAAGACTCATATATGTGAAACGATTAGAGAATAATTTCACAGTGGCAAATTCTGTGTATAATCAAGGGCGAAATTGGACTGCAAAGATAAGTGCTATGGAAGAAATGTGCGTAGGTGGAAGTGGCCAGAGAAGACTAAATAGGGGGAGGGATGCAACTGGAGCTGGGTCCTAAAAACTGGGAAGGATCTGGCTAGAAAGAAGAGACACAGGAGCCAGGAACTCAAAACAGGAGTCTGTGCTCTTGAATATCCCCACTGGTGCCAGTGTTAGCAGAAGCTTCCCTGGCTATCTCTTTGCTCCCCTGAAATGGGTCTAACCCCAATTCAAGTCACTGACTCATAAATGATCTGTGAGATAGAAAACATCGAATCAAAAGCCTTCATTGACTTGGGTGGAAACCAAGGCTTCCCTCCCCTCCTCCAAAAGGCAAATCTTTACAAATAGACAAAAACATCTTTTGGTAGCTGCAAAGAATGGGAAATGGAGGGGCTGCCCTCCAATTAGGGAATGGTGATTTGGGATTGTACCATTGTGCTGTGGAAAATAATGAGGGGAGTGAGTTCAGAAAACCTTTGCAAGACCTAGAGGAAGGGATGCAGAGGGAAGTGAGAAGAGCTGGGAGGTCATTTAACAGCAAGGTTGTCAGAAAGATCAGCTATGAAAGACCTGGCTCCTCTGATCAAGATGGTCCAAGACAATCCCAAAGGGCTCCTAATGAAAAGTGCTCCCTACCTACAGAGAAAACCACAGGCTGAATACAAATTGAAATATAATTTTCCCTCTTTCTTTGTTGTTTGTTTGCCTTTTTGCGTGATATGACTAATATGGAAATGTGTTTTGCACGATTTCACATGCAATTAATATACTGTTTGCGTTTTTAGTGGATGGAGAAGAGGTGGGATGGAGGGAAAGATTCTGGAATTCAAAAAAAATTTATTTTTAATGAAAGCTTTTTATTTTCAAAATATATACATGGATAATTTTCAACATTCACCCGTACCAAACCTTGGGTTCTAATTTTTTCCCTCCCTTCCTCCAACTAGATGGCAAGTAATCCAATAAGGGTTAACCATGTGCAATTCTCCTATATATATTTACACAAATATCTTGCTGCACAAGAAAAATCAGATCAAAAAGGAAAAAAATAGAAAGATAGCAATATGTAAGCAAAAATAAGAAAAAGAGTAAAAATCTTATGTTGTGATCTACCCTCAGGTCCCGCAGTGCTCTCCCTGGGTGCAGATGACTCTCTCCATCACAAGATCATTGGAATTGCCCTGGACCACCTCATTGTTGAAAAGAGCCACGTCCATCAGAATTGATCATCATATAATCTTGCTGCTGTTGTGAACAATGATCTCCTGATTCTACTCACTTTACCTAGCATCAATTCCTGTAAGTCTCTCCAGGCCTCTCTAAAATCGTCCTGCTGATTGTTTCTTACTGAACAATAATATTCCCTAACATTCATAGACCATCACTTATTCAGCCATTATTCAACTGATGGGTATCCACTCAGTTTTCAGAATTCAAATTTAAAAAAAAAATAGTTTAAAATAAATAATAAGTACATTTGGAAAAAAAGTAGACTGAAGCCCAGAGAAGGATAATGACAAGGAGATGCAGTTGGTTAGTGCTGGAGCCAGAAATAAAAGCTAACTCCTGCAGCCCCTAGTCTGGTTCCCTTTCCTGCTTGCCTTAGCTACTTTGAAGATGGTCTTCCCAGGACCACCTTGGTCACATATCCACCGGACTCTATTATTACTCTGTTTTCAGTTTCCCCAGAATTTGCACCTGGATTCTCTGATATTTTTTCACTACTGTGCCTTGGTTCTTGGCCTCCCATTCCACATTGCAATAATTCTAATTGTTAGGAAGTTTGGCCACCATCCTGAATCAGCAGAACCACTGCTCCTTGGTTCTACCCTTTTGGGCCAAGCAGAACAAAGTTCATCCCCCTTCCAGCTTATGAACCCAGCTTTCATGTTCCCTGGTTGAACCCAGCTCTCATGTTCCCTGGTCCAAGATAAATGTGCTCAATTTTTTCAACAAAACAATTACTCAACCAATTAACATTTAAGTCTTCCTATGTGTGTTATGTTCCAGAGCCTATGGTAGGGACTGAGGATCCAAAGATGAAAAGGACAGCAATTCTTGCCCTCAAGAAGATCTCATTATATTAATTTTTTTTCAAATGATCAGCAGGATGATTTCAGAGAGATCTGTAGAGACTTACATGATTTGATGCTAAGTGAAGTAAGTAGAACCAGATCATTGCAAGATTGTGTAATGATCAGCTGTGATGGACATGGCTCTCTTCAACAATGAAATGATTCAGGCTAGTTCCAATGATCTTGTGATAAAGAAAGCCATCTGCACCCAGAGAGAAGCTTGGGGAACTGAGTGTGGATCACAACATAGTATTTTCCCCTTTTTGTTGTTTGCTTGCATTTTGTTTTCTTTTTCATTTTGTTTTTTATCTCCTTTTATTCCCTTTTGATCTGATTTTGCTTGTGCAGCAAGATAATTGTGGAAATATGTATAGAAGAATTGCACATGTTTAATTTATACTGGATTACTTGCCATCTAGGGGAGGAGGTGAGGGAAGGGAGGGAAAATTTTGGAATACAAGGTTTTGCAGGGTGAATGTTGAAAATCCTCTATACATATGTTTTGGAAATAAAAAAGCTTTAAGACTTTTTTTCAATAGTATTTTATTTTTCCAATACATGCAAAGATAGTTTGCCTTTGTCATTCACCTTTGTCAAACCTTGTGTTCCTTTCTCCCTCTCTACCCTCCTCCCTGCTCCTTAAGAAAACAAGTAATCCAATATAGGCTAAACATGTGCATTTCTTCTAGACATATTTCCATATTTGTCATGTTGCGCATGATAAGGAAAAATAAACTTGAGAAATAAAAATAAACAAAAAGGTGAAAATACTATCCTTCAGTCTACTTCCAATCTCTATAGTTCTCTCTCTGGATGTGATTGGCCTTTTCATCCCAAGTCTATTGGAATTGGTCTGAATCATCTCATTCAGTATTGAAAAGATCCAAGTTCATCACAGTTGATCATTCCATAATCTTGTTGTTACTGTTTACAATGTTTTCTTGGTTCTGCTCATTTCACTCAGCCTCAGTTCACGTAAATCCTCCAGGCCCCCCTGAAGTCATCCTGCTGATCGTTTTTTAATGAACAATAATATTCCATAACATTCATATACCATCACTTATTCAGCCGTTCTCCAATTGATGAGCATCCATTCAGTTTCCAGTTTCTTGCCACTACAAAAAGGGCTGCTACAAACATTTTTGCAATGTGAGTCCTTTTCCAATTGTTATGAACTCTTTAGGATACAGGCCCAGTGGAGACTCCTACATCAAAGGGTACACACGGTTTGATAGCTCTTTTGGCATAGTTCCAACCTGCTCTTCATAATGGTTAGATCGGTTCACAGTTCCACCGATAATGTATCAGTGTCCCAGTTTTCCCACATCCCCGCCAACATTCATCATTATCTTTTCCTGTCACCTTAGCCAATCTGAGAGGTGTGTAGTGGTGTCTCAGAGTTGTCTTAATTTGCATTTCTCTGATCAATACTGATTTAGAGCATTTTTCATATGATTAGAAATGGTTTTTATTTCTTAGTCTGAAAATTGTCTGTATCCTTTGACCACTTATCAGTTGGAGAATGGCTTGTATTCTTATAAATTTGAGTCAATTCTCTATATATTTTAGAAATGAGACCTTTATCAGAACCCTTGGATGTTAGGACTTTTCCTCAGTTCTCTGCTTCCCTTGTAATCTTTTCTGCACTGGTTTTGTTTGTACAAAACTTTTTAATTTAATATAATCAAAATGATTCATTTTGCATTTTATAATGTACTCTAGTCCTTCTTTGCCCATCAATTCCTTCCTTCTCCCCAGATCTGAGAGGTAGAGTATCCTTTGTTCTTCTTATTTGTTTATAGTATCACTTTTTGTCTAAATCCTGAATCCATTTTGACATTATCTTGGTATATACGGTTTTAGGTGTTGGATCGATGCCTAGTTTCTGCCATACTAGTTTCCAATTTTCATGGCAATTTTTGTCAAATAGTGAGTTCTCATCCCAGAATCTGGGGTCTTTGGGTTGATCCGACACACAAAGAAGATCTTAAGCAGGACATGGAATGAAAGCTAGGAATCTAAGAGGTAGAGGTGAGGAGGGAATGAATTCCAGACATGGGGGCCAACAAGTTCAAAGACATGGAGATGGGAGATGAGCCATTTGTATACAGAACAGCAAAGAGCCGGGTTGGCTGGAGCATAGTGTATGTTGGATGAGTGTCATGTATAATGAGGCTGGAAATTTGGGGTGAGTTGTGAAGGAATTTAAATACCAAACAGAAGAGTGTAAATTGATTCTTAGCAGCTCCGGGGAGTGACTGGATTTTATTGAGTAGGGTGGCAAGGCAAGATCTGTGAGAAAAGAAAAATTACTCTGGATTGGAGTCGAGAGAGACTCGAGGTAGGGAGATCCATTAGCCATTACCACCGGGCCTTGAACTAGGATAGTGACTGTGTCGATAGAGATCTGAGGACTAACGTGAGAAATGGTAAAAACAGAAGTAATAATAATAGTTGACAACTGATGGACTATATGGGGTAAGTATGAAGAATCAAAGATGACATCGAATACCTGGGTAACTGAAGTTTGCAAGATGAGTGTGCATGAGAATGAATTTTTGAACATGCTGAGTTTAAGAGGCCTCTAGTGAAAAATGTCCAATAGGCCATAGGTGAGGTGGGGCTAGAGCTCAAGGGAGACGTGTGCTAGATATCGAAGTCTCGAATCTTCTGCTGTGAGATTCAGCCCATTGAAAGTCATGAAGTCATCAAGAGACACATTGGCTAGTTGGAACAGTGGATTCTGCTGAGGGGTTTCTAAGGATGGGAGAAGACTCGGACATCTTTGTAGGCACCAGGAAAAGGAACCAGTATGCAGGGAGATACTGAAGATTCAAGAGAGAGGAGGAGGATTCTGGGCATAATCTACAAGAGAATATGGGTTCGGATGGAACAAGAACAACGTGTCTCAGATTCAGCAAGGAAAATGGCCACCTCTTTGATCAATCAACTAACTAGCAAGCATTTGCTACATAATAAGTTACACTGTGCCAGGCATTCTGCCAGGTTAGAAGCAGAAAAGATGAAATCATCCCTGCTCTCAAGGAATTGACTTTCTATTAGAGAAAACAATATATACATGTATTAACTATACATAAACTGAACAGAAAGAAAATGCAAAATTGCGTAGCGGTAGGCCAGACCAATATAATACAAATGACAATTCTACCTAATTTAATTTACTTATCGAGTGCCATACCAATCAAATTATTCAAGTAATTAAATAGGCATTTGGAAGAACAAAGGTTAAGAATATCAAGGGAATCAGTAGGGGAAAAAAGTATAAGAAGGTGGCCTAGAAGTACCAGATTTCAAACTGTTACAAAGTGGTAATCACAAAAAGCATCTAGTACTGGCTAAGAAAGAATGGAGTGGGGGCAGCTAGGTGGTGCAGTGGATAGAGCACCAGCCCTGAAGTCAGGAAGACCTGAGTTCAAATCTGGTCTCAGACACTTAACACTGCCTAGCTGTGTGACTCTGGACAAGTCACTTAACCCCAATTGCCTCAGCAAGAAAGAAAAAAAAGGAGTGGGGTATCAGTGCAATAGACTAGATATATAATACACGACCATAGAGCCTTGAACTAGGATGGTGACTGTGTGGATAGAAAGCTGAGGACTAATGTGAGAGATAATCTAATGCTTGATAAAGCCCCAAATCCAAGATTTGGGGCCAAGAACTGGATATTTGGCAAAAAATTCTGGGAAAACTGGAAAACAGTTTAGCAGAAACTAGGCATAGATCAACATTTCATATATTATGATATACTAAGATATCTATATATACTATATATATACTAAGATAAGATCAAAATGGGTACATGATTTAGACATAAAAGGTGATATAGATAAATTAGGGGAGCATGGAATATTTCATCTATCATATTTATGGATAAGGGAAGGATTTATGACCAAACAAGAGATAGAGAGCATCAGAAGAGGCAAAATGAATAATTTTGATGAAATCAAATTAAAAAGGTTTAGCTCAAACAAAACCAATGCAGCCAAGGTTAAAGGGAAAGAAGGAAACTTTCTCTTATAAAGACTTCATTTCCAAATATATGGAGAGCAGAGTCAGATTAACAATAACATATTTCCCAGATGACAAATAGTCAAAGGTATGAACAGGCCATTTTCAGAAGAGGAAATCGAAACTATCTATGGTAATATGAAAAATGCTCCAAATCGCTAGTTAGTAAAGAAAGGAAAATGACCATAACTCCAAGGTACCACCTCACTTTCATCAGACTGGCCAATATGACAAATGTTAGAGGGGATATGGAAAAATAGGGACATTAATATATTGTTGTTAGATTACAATTGCATTAGATTATATATCATTCTAGAGAACAATTTGGAGCTATGCCCAAAGCATTATAAAACTGTACATATACTTGGACCCAGTAATACCCCTACTAAGTCTATACTCCAAAGGGAGCAAAAAAATGAAGAAGTTGTATGTGTGCAAAAATATAGCAGCTTTTTTGCCCGTAATCCTCCTCTCTTTTTTAATCTTCAGCATCTCACTACTTACTGGTTCCTTTCCTGGTACCTACAAAGATGCTCAAGTCTTCCCCCATCCTTAAAAATCCCTTAGCAGACCCCACCATCCCCACTAGCAAATGTGTCTCTTGATGACTGTTTCCATGGACTTACTCATCATCTCAAGATTTCAATATCTATAGTAGGGAGCTCTTGGACACAAGCGGGATGACTTCTTGTTGGGGACGTTCTGGAAGAAAGTCCTACTCAGACAGGGGTTGGAATAGATGCTTTCTAACATCCCGTCCATCTCTTAACTTCTAGGATGTGAAGTTCGGCACAGAGTGAGAATTAAGCTTGGAAAGAATGAGCTTGTTAGATTGTAAGCTTCATGACATCGAGGATTATATGTGATCTAACTTTGTATGAGCCCGGGGAACCCAGGGCTATGATCTGCCCTTGGAAACTACTTAATAGAGATTAGCTCAGTGAATGAATGGAGTCCCTCTCTGTGCCTGAGAAAGTGCTGGATTTGTCTGAACCACAGCTGGAAGGGACTCAGATACCAGCCAACAAGAATCCCATCTCTGATGTGCCCAACAAGCGGGCATCCCATCTTGTGTCTAAGACTTCCTTTGATGGGGATCTCTTGCTTTTTGAGGTAGCCTCTTCCGCTTTGGGATGGCTAATGGCAAGAAGCCAAAATCTGTTCTTGCCCTTGGTGCTGCTGGTTCTTCCCTCTAGGATCAAACAGAACAAGACTTAAGATACGGTGCGTTGCCCCCCCCTTCCCCTTTAAGGTTTACAAAACACTTTATATATCTTATCTCTTTGAATCTTTACATCAATTTTGTGATATAGGTGTGAAAATGCTATTCCCATTTTACAGACAGGTAAAATGAGAAATGAAATGACCTACCCAAAGTCTTATGACTAGTACATAGCAGAACCAGAATTGAGCCCACTCCAGCCATCATCTCTATTTGCTTTCATTTTTATTTTGCAGGTCTTTGTATCATTTGGTCTCACCAGTTGCTCGACTTTGTTTCATGTTTCTTTGACTTCCTTGTGTTTGTCGATTGCTGCTGGGCGATGACCCCCCTCCAGGCTAAACACCCCTAAGCATTACATCCCAGTACCCAGAATTCCCCTTCTCAGGGAGAAGATCAGCAGTGGTAAATGTCCTTCCTCTAGTGTATTCCCGGGACTGACCACACTCATTGACCCTTACGAGATGAAGATTCTTGCCTACTCAAAGTCATACATCTTCCTGGGTCTCAGTGTCCTCATCTGTAAAATGGGGATAATATTGTTTATAATGTTTTGCAGGCTTCAACTTGTTAGCCAATATGGGAGTTATTATTATAATAAATGTGTTCTGAATGAATAAAAACTCCTAATTCACACTAGAAACACCCTCCCAGGGTTATTTTGTTGTCCCATGGAAAAGGTTGTTGTGAAGAACTAATGAGATAATGGAGGAGAAAGTGCTTTAGAAAGTCTGAGTGCCATGCAGATGCAAGAGATTATTATTAGTAGTAATGATAATATTTTCATTTTGACAAAGGAATGAGTCACTAGCTAAGCTCAAATTTCAGGCATTATGGGAGAAGGGGGAGGGGAGGTGAAAGAGATATTGAAGGGATAGATCCTCAGTGCTCTTTAAAATACCCAGGCCCTTTTTCCCCGGGGTGGCGTAGCCTTCAAGTCTGCATCTGGGGGTCCCGGGGCTGTTCATGAGATCTATGTTTGGGGGCCTTCCTTTGGGGGCACACGCTAAAGAGACCTACTCCTGAAAGGGAGGGGACAAATCAGTCAGGAGGGATAAGAGGCCAATGGACAGCGATATCATACAAGAGTACAGACTGTGTAAGCCGGGAAGGACCTCAGATCACAGATTGTCAGCAGTGGATGAGACCTTAGAAGATAGAAGGTCAACCACAACTGAAAGGGACAGAAGAGGCAACTGAGTCCCAGCAAGGGAGAGTGGCTAGTTCAAGTTCACAGGCAGGGATCTGAGATCTGGAGCTGTAAGGGCCCACAAAGGCCATCGAGCCCAGCCCCCCTTCATTTTTGCATATGAGGAAAGTGGCCAAGGTTATTTAGGCAGTAAATAGAAGAAGGAGGATTTGAATTTAGGCCCTGTGACTCAGGGGCCAGTTCTTTCTCCATTATGCCATATAAGAGTTATAGAGACTTGTCTTGTCCAGGGATTTCCATTTTTTTTTTAGTGTCACGGGTCCCTTTGGCCGGCTGGTTAGGACTATGGAGCCCTTCTCAGAGATTTTTTTTAAATGTTCTACTTGAAGGAAATGGCAGATTTTAGTTAAAGAGGTGATTTCTTTCTCATCCAAATTCACAGACCTTCTGAAATCTCCCTAGGGACCCCCAGTTTGAAAGCCTCTAGTCCAGCCCGATCCTTCTCATTTACAAGGGAGGAAACTGAGGTTGGCAGGGGCAGTCCAAAGTCCCCCAGCCAGTTTGTGAGTGAAAACGAGGCTCGAAACAAGTGTTGGAGATCAGCTCTTTCCACTTTGTCACAATGACCTCAAGCTTTTAGCATCTCTTGGTTACCTTGGTACCTCATTCCTAAGCAAGCCTCCAGCAACCCACCTTTTACAGTCAGCCTTAATAAAGCTACAGACAGAGTGGGAGCTGTCCAGCAGTGGGGGCAGGGTGAGACCAAGGGGAAGAAGGCAGACAGTAGAAGGGGGAAGCAAAGGAGCAGAAGAATAGGTGGTAATTTCCAGAGAAGCTTCCTATCTTCAGGGCTGGACCAACTCACTAAGCATTTATTAAATGCTTCCTGTATGCCAGGCACAATGAATACACAAAGAAAGGCAACAAAACTAACCAGCTGAAACCCGAGCCCAGGGGATGGACCAAACACCCAGCAACGGCCCCCTTGCCGGACTCTGTACAGGGGGAGTTCCCATGCAATAAGTAGCAAGCCATTGACTCAAAGACAACTGTTGTGGGCCACAAGCCCCAATGGCCAATGCTCAGATTTTGATGAGATTCGGTGCTTCTTGTACAGAGAGTTGGAAGGGACCTACTAGGTGATGCAGTTCATCCTTGGTGGTGTGCAGAGAGGGAAAGTGGGAGCCACAGCAGAGAAGGAGCTCGCCTAAGATGGCCCAGTAAATTGTGGGTTAACCTGGGCATGAAATCAAGTCCCATGGCTCTGAATCTAGTTTCTTTGCAGGCTCTCAGGCTTCTTATACCAGCAATCATGAATCCAGGAAATCTAATTGAACGGACGAGTCTCCAAATTCTCTCTCTCTTACGGAAGGGAGTTTTAGCCAAAGCCAAACAAAATTGGGAAGGGAGATCAACTTCTTTCCATTTCATCTGCACTCAAGCCCTCCTCCCAAATACAGAGCCGACTTTAACCCACTAGATAAAGGGTTTGGGACTATTTGCCGTCAGGTTTACTTACCACCTTGTAAGGATAATCTGGCCAAGAGCCGACACTTGGGCGACTCGGGTTGTCCATCTCCGCTGCTCTCTGAAGGAGTTATCGATGACACTAATAACTGATATTTCCACAGTCCCGTGGGCACATGAAGTGTTTATTAACTCCTTCCAAGAGCTGCAGATATATCTCTATTAGGTTCCGCATGTGATGTGCAGGCTGGGCCCCAGAAAGGGAGAGAAATTAGCCTGGAGTCACACAGCTAATAAGTTTCAGCAACAGGCTAAAGGCCAGCCCTTCTTATTTCAAATCCCGACTTTCTTCCCCTGCACAGAGCTGTCTCAGGAGAGTGCCAGGTCTGGAGTCAGGAAGACCTGAATTCAAATGTGACTTCAGACACCTATTGACTGTGTGACCCTGACCTATTTGTCTCAGTTTCCTTCTCTGCAAAATGGAGATAGGCATCAAGGTGGTGCAGTGCCTGAGTACAAATGTATCCTCAGACACTTGCTAGCTGTGTGACCCTGGGTAAATCGCTTAACCCTGATTATCTCAGTTTCCTCATCTGTAAAATGAATGGAGAAGGAATGGCCAACGACGACTAAAAAGATATTAAATCTTTGCCAAGAAAACCCCAAATGGGGGCGTGAAGAGTTGGACACAACTGAACAAGAAAAACAAAATGGGGATAATAAATAGCACCTTTCTCCCCCCCCCCATCTCCATGGTTGTTGTGGGTAAAATGAGATAATAATTGTAAAGTGCTTAGTGCAATGACTGATAGACAGGTGCTGTATAAATGTTAGCTACTGTGATGATGATGATGATGTACCCTAAAATCCCAGGGCATGTATGAAAAAGAGAATACAAGTATTGGTGCAATGAAAAGAGCTCTCTCTAGAAAAGTGGAAGAGCTGGCTTCGAATCCCGCTGCTGACTTCTGCTTGGACGTCTAACAAATCACTCCCAGTGCCCAGCAGTTGCGGGAGGAAGAGCCTATTTCTGGAGAGCTGGACTGTGGCAAGGGATAGCTTGGTTCCTCCATTCTCTACTAAGCTAATGGAAGAGGTGATAATTGTACACACACATACACACACACACAAGGGGAGGAGAGCAGGGCTCTTTACATACTTCCTTTATACCCCTCACTGTGGATTGCAAAAGATATGGGGTGCTAGAGAAATTACCTTTAAAAAAATAAATTGGTAGCAAGACTGTATTTTCCCCATTGAAAAATTGTCTCAATATACTGGCAAAACTATTCTGACAGAGACTGGATGACCAATGGGTGAGAGCCATGGGATCAAGGGATCCAGCTCCAGGGTCCACAGACCCTTTGAATCAGAGCCTTTCAAAGAGCCCTGATGCTCTTTGCGGTCCCCTCAAAGGGACCAAGTAGCCCAGGATTCAATAATATCCAGCTCAAGGGGCTATTTTTGCTCAGAGATTATAGGCAAAGCAAAACAAGGGAGAGAGAACGTTGTATCTGAACAGAATCTGCTATTGTCCCTTTCCTTCTCTGGTCCTCAGTTTCCTTATCAAGTAAGTAAAGGAAAGCAAGTAAAAAGAAGGGTTTGGGCTGACTGAGCTTGAAATCTCACTTGCTTCTTCATGGCCTGCTTCCAGCCCAGACCCTGCTCTTTCAGCCTACCAGCGATGCAAAAACAAGTGGAATACACTTGACCGCCTCCAAGGTTCCTTCCAGGTCCAGATCCTATGTTCTTGGGAAGGATTTTTGGGTTGGGGCTACATGACCTTTCTCCTTTCTGGGCCTCAGTTTCCCCCAGTTTCCTTTTTTGTGTCAATTTTATCTCTACCCTCCCCAGGGTGGGTTCTCTGGCAGGGGTGCCAGTGAGCGTGTATGTGGGGGGAACTGCTACCAATTGCTACGGAAGTACTTGCTGCTGCCGATACCCATCTGCTCATTCAGCTCATTTTATACACAGGGAACTTTGGTGACTTTCTAGGTAAACAAAGCCCAGGTCTCCTCCTTCTGGGAAAACTCACAGTCGAATCTGCTCCTTCCTCAGTGGGCATGGACTGCACCTCTGCAGATTTCCAACTTCCTTCTTTCATCTTTGATTCACCCTAGAGTTTGCCCAGTATCCCATCAGCTCCTCACAGTCAAACCCTTGACATTCAGCAGGAGAGAACCAGCACCCTTGCTTTATTTCTCCCTCTGTTCAATGAGGCAAGTGAGCCTCCATTTAGCAATTTAGTGTAGTGAACTCGAAGTGTATGGAGCCAGGAAGATCTAGATTCAAAGCCAGCCTCTGATACTTATTACCCATGAGACTCTAGGCAAGTCATTTATCTTCAGTTTGTTTCAGTTTCCCCATCTACCATACATCCATATGGTAATAATAGCATCTACTTCCCAGGGCTGCTGTGAGGAAATGGTGTGTTTGTAAAGCACTCTGCAAACTTTAAAGTGCTTTATAAATGCTAGCTATGATGACGACAAATCATAGGATTTGGACTGAGAAGGGATCTTCCTCACCTGGGGAAAATTGTGACCCGGAAAGGGGAGGATCCCACAGCTCCAACCAGATTCTTCTGAGGGTAAAATTCTTTCAAAGGATCATAGGATCTGGATCTGAAAGGAAGTCAGAAGGACCCCACTTTTTCATGTCTTTTCTTTTTTTTTATTAAAGCTTTTTATTTTCAAAACATATGCAAGGGATAATTTTTCAACACTGACCCTGGTAAAACCTTCTGTTCCAAATTTTCCCCTCCTTCCCCCCCACCCTCTCCCCCACATGGCAAGTAATCCATTATGTGTTAAACATGTGCAAGTCTATACATATTTCCACAAATATCTTGCTGCACAAGAAAAAATCAGATAAAAAAAAAAGAAAAATCAGATCCAAAAAGAAAAAAAAGTGAGAAAGAAATCAAAATGATAACCACAAAAAGTGAAAATGTTATGTTGGGATCTACACTGTCTCTACAGTCCCTTCTCTTCATCACAAAACCACTGGAACCAGCCTGAATCACCTCATTGTTGGAAAGAGCCACGTCCATCAGAATTGATCATGGTATAATCTTGTTGTTGCCGTGTATGATGATCTCTTGGTTCTGCTCACTTCCCTCAGCATCAGTTCATGCAAGTCCCCTCCAGGCCTCTCTGAAATCATCCCTGGTCATTTCTTACAGAACAAGAATATTCCATAACATTCATATACTATAATTTATTCAGCCACTCTCCAACTGATGGACATCCCCTCAGCTTCTAGTTCATACAAAAAGGGCTGCCACAAACATTTTTGCACATATGAGGATCTCACTTTTTTACACGTGAGAAAACTGAGACCCAGGTCATAGAAATGACTTGTCATATACAAGACCCTAGATCTAGAACCTAAAGGGACCTCCCTCACTTTATGGATGAATATAATGAGTTTCGTGAAGAAGAAGTGACTTGGCTATGGTTCACCAGGCAGTAAGCATCAGAGGTCCCCTTGCTCTTTCCCCTACCACAAGCTTTTTTTTTTTCTTTCCACTCTGCTCTACTGTATTAGGGTTGAGGCTCGCACCAACAGCCTCCATAATACTGCCTCCAGCCCTCTCCACAGGAAGGACAGAATCGACCCTAACCTCCAGCCTCCTTTTTCCTTTCATGTGATGGGTACCACCTCAATATGGCTGGATTTCCCCTACCTCTTCAAGGGATGAAAAGGCCAGACTGAGCAGGGCTTGCTGGGATATGATCTAGAAAACACCGGGTGTCCCCAAATTAACTTTCCTAACATGAATACGCCGAGCCTCTGGACTTTTCAAGTGCCATCTTCTGCCATTGTCTTCTGGAGAGAACTAAATGTCTGTGTCTGTTTGCTTTCATTTCAAAAGGCAGATGAGAGTGTGTGGGCAAGCGGGCATCTCTGCATACTATTTGTGTATTTTTCTGAACACTAAGCAAAAAGAGAAACAATGGCCCTTTCCACTTGAAACCCCTGACACCCAAGGCTAGGACACATTGAGTGGAAACGGCGGAGAACAGGCCGCTGGGAGGAGACCAGGGGCTGCGACCTTCATTATTAAAGGCGCCAGATCTGTGATGGAAACCTCTCGCCATGAACAGAGCAATGGTGTGAGTCACTCAAGCGTCTGTCTGCTGCCCTCTGCCCCTTCTCTTCCCTCCCCAACCTCTATTTTCTGTCTTCTTTGGGGCCCTCTGCTAAGCAGGCTCACTCCAGGTAGATCCCTGTCCTCTCCTGTGCCTCAGTGGGTCCCCGGGGGAGACCTCTGCAACTGGAGAAAGGGCCACAGATCCTCGTCCATGCTCTCCCCTTGCATTGTCCTTAAGTCAAGAATCCCATTACCAAAAATATGGGTTGAGCTGCTGAGTGGTGGACTGAGAGCTGAAAGACCCTGGATGAGTCTCAAGTCTGTCATTCGCTAGCTGTGTGACCTTGTGTAAGTCACGGTCTTTGCCTGATGCTGATTTCCTTCATCTGGAAAATGGGGTTTGCCTTTTAGGACTAACTAGTGTAGTCTTGAGGGAGCTGATGGGTAACGCTCTGGGGAACCTCCAAGTTGTTGGTCTTTATCAGCCAAGAGCCCATTCCCACCAGAATCTCTGCTTGGCTTACAGAATAAGCCCTCTGGGACTAGGCCATGCAGGAGGCCAGAGGCAGCAGTATTGGGGGGCACGAAGCAGTGTTGGGGAGCACTTTGATGTATTTTTCAGCTGGAGTTGGGGGAAAATAGTGGTGGAAGATGGCCCATGTGGGTGAGAATGAGCTCCCTTCCAGCTTTCCACTAATCCCGGAGCAGGTCCCTATTTTCTTCTTCCATGCTGCCTTCTGTTCCCCTTCCCCATCCCTCCTACCTGCTTTGCATCTGCTTTGTGCTTCCAGATGTCACCGGGGACTGTGATAGGAAGGGGCTTGAAGCTCAGCCACCGGTATATGTCCAAGCCACCCAGAGTCCTGTCCTCTCATTTTATAGATGAGGAAACTGAGGCAGACAGAAATGAAGTGGCCAAAGACTGGATCCCCCCAAAATAATAAAAAATAGGACATATAAATAATATGTAAATAAATAAATATATAATATATTTACTATAATAACACATATTATTTGATATAGGCTATGTATATTATTTCTAAATCTATTAATAAACAGTAAATTTAATAAATTATATTAAATTATAAAAATTATTAAAAATAAAATAATAAAAACTAAAAATATTAATAAGCATGCAATGACATAAATAATACATGTAACATATGAAATATAACAACAATAATAAAATAGTAATAATAATTGTTAACACTTTTATAGGATATGCTAAGTGCCCCAAATTGTGTGAACTAGGGTCACGAGTATGGGAGGCTGGATGTGAATTCAAACTGATCACTTGTCTAATATCATACATGAACCAAAAAGGCAAAAATAAAAATTAAAAAAAGAGGAATGATAAGAGGCCACATTGCTAGAGTAAGTGCCAGACACTGAGCAGAAAAATCGAAAAACATGATCCCATTGGATCGTCACAATAAATGGGAGACGGTATGCTATCATACCCATTTTCCAGATGAGGAAACTGGGGCAGAGAGAGTTGAAGGGACACACAGCTAGTAAGTATTTTAACTCAAGTGAAATGACTCAGCCAACCTCACCAGGGAGCAAGCAGGAAAAATGGGATTTTAAGAACAAGAAGAAGAATATTAATAATAAGAGCTAACATGTATACAGCACCTACTAAGTGCCAGACATTGTTTCAAGCCACATTACCTCATTTGATCCTCACAACATCCCCGAGAGATAAGTACAGATATTGCTTCCATTTTACAGATGGGGGATTAAGGTAAACTGAGGGGAAAAGACTGGCCCAGGGTCACATAGCTAGGAAGTGTCTATGACTACATT
>JAJPUD010006267.1:86297-105783 GCA_023553655.1 Myrmecobius fasciatus | reverse complement strand
AAACTACAATAATCATAAAAATAGTGATAATAATAGCTAACATTTACATAGTACCTACTAGGTGCAAGATACTGGTCTATGCAGTCTATAAATATCATCTCATTTGGTTTTCAAACCCCACCCTGGGATACAGATACTAATATGATCTGTATTTTAAAGTCTAGGAAACTGAGGTAGGCAGAAATGAAAAGTCTAAAGATTGTATACTAACTAAAATAATAATAAAATACTATTAATAAGCTCTAGTATACCCCCCACCACACACACATATGGCCTCTACTGAGTGCCAGACATTGTTCTAAGCACTTTACAAATATTATCTCATTGAATGCTGACAACAATTTTGAGAGATAAGTACAGATATTGATCCCACTGAGGCAGTCAGAGGGGAAGTGACTGGCCTAAGGTCACACAGCTGGTAAATGTCTGTGACAGAATTTGAACTCAAGTGAATTTATTCATTCAATGTCACCATAAAGAACAAAGATAATGCAGCAATTATTCAAAATGAGTGATGATAATATTTAATTATTAATTATTATTAATAATAATAATTCAAATTCACCTACCATCTACTGTGTGGTAGACACTATTTTAAGCATTTTACAAATATCATCTTATTTGATTCTCAAAACAATCCAGGGAGACAGATTTGAAAATTATCTGGTTTACAGATGAGGAAACTGAGGTAGGCAGAGATGAAGTGACTAAAGATTGGATGCTAAAAGCTAGAATATCGATAAAAATAGTAATAATAATCTCTAGCAATTATATAGCACCTACTGAATGCCAGATGTTGTTCTAAGCACTTTGCAAATATGAACTCCTTTGATCCTCAGAACAACTCTGAGAGATAGGTCCAAATATAGACTTCCTTTGATACATGAGGAAACTGAGTCAGGAAGAGGGAAAGAGACTGGCCCAGGGTCACACAGCTAGGAAATGTCTTTGACTACATTTGAACTCAAATGAAATTACTTGTCCAATGTCAGACAGAGGGCAAGGAGGGAAGATGAGTCAATAATGATTTAACAAAACCCCACTAAGAATATTTTTTTACCATTGTCTAACGGTGTCCACACTTTGTTCTAAGGATTTCACAAATGCCATCTCATTTGACCCTCAAAACAATACTGGGAGACAGATACTAATATTATTTCAGTCTAGGAAACTGAGGGAGACAGAGGTGAAGTGACTCAAGTTTGGACACTAAAAACTACAATGAGAAGGAAAATAGTCATAATAGTCATAATACTCATGAACATTTATGTAGCACCTACTGACTGCTAGAAATTGTTCTCATCACATTACAAATATTAATTCATTTGCCTCTTACAACAAACCTGAGAGAGAGGTACAGATATTAATCCCGTTTTACAAATGAAGAAACTGAGACAGGTAGAGGTGAAGTGACTGGCCCAAGGTCATACAGCCAGGAAGTACCTGTGCCTTAATTTTAACTCAAATGAAATTACTTGTTCAATGTCCCATAGGGAATAAAAAGTAAGGATGGGATAATAATAAGAGCAAGGATAATAATGATACTAGGTACCATTCACATAGCACCTACTATGTGCCAGACACTTTTCTAAGCATCCTACAAATTCTCATTTGACAATCAAAAGAACCCTGGGAGACAGACACTAACTTATCTCGGTTTTAGACTCTAGGAAACTGAGGAAGACAGAGGTGAAGTGACTAAAGATGGAAAACTAAAAAACAACAATAAAAATTAAAATAGTAATAATAATCTCTACCATGTATAGAGCACCAACTATGTGCTAGACATTGCCCAAAGCCTTTACAAATATTAACTCCATAAACAACCCTGAGGAGTAAGTAGAGATATGAATCCCCTTTTAGAGTTGAGGAAACTGAGGCAGGCAGAGGTACAAAGAAAGACTGACCCAAGGTCACACTGCTAATAAGTGTCTGAGGCTGGATTTGAACTCAAGTGAAATCACTCATTCAGCATCACACAGAGAGCAAGAAGCAAAGATTGGCTGCTCCAAACAAAACAACAACAACAAAATAGTAATAATATAGTATTGGGATTAATTGTTCTTTGAATGTTTGGTAGAATTCACATGTGAATCCATCTGGCTCTGGAGATTTTTTCTTAGGGAGTTGATTAATAGCTTGTTGGATTTCCTTTCCTAAAATGGAGCTATTTAAATAATTTATTTCCTCTTCTGTTAGCCTGGGCAATCTATATTTCATTTAGATTATCAAATTTATTGGCATAAAGTTGGGCAAAGTAACTCCTAATTATTACTCTGATTTCCTCTTCATTGGAGGAAAGTTCTTCCTTATCATTTTTGAGACTAACAATTTGATTTTCCTCTTTCCTTTTTCTAAGCAAATTAATAAAGGTTTATCTATTTTGTTGGTTTTTTCATAAAACCAACTCTTTGTTTTAATTATTAATTCAATAGTTTTCTTATTTTCAATTTTATTAATCTCCCCTTTTATTTTCAGAATTTCCAATTTGGTATTTAATTGAGGGTTTTTAATTTGCTCTTTTTCTAGCTTTTTCAATTGTAAGGTCAATTCATTAATCTTCTCTTTCTCTATTTTATGCAAGTAAGCATCTAGAGATATACAATTACCCCTCATAACCTCTTTGGCCGTATCCCACAAATTTTGGCACGTTGTCTCATTATTGTCATTCTCCTGGATGAAATTTTCGATTGTGTCTATAATTTGCTCTTTCACCCATTCATTCTTCAGGATTAGATTATTTAATTTCCAATTAATTTGTGGTCTGTTTTCTCCTGGCCTTATATTACATGTGAGTTTTATTGCATCATGATCTGAAAAGGATGCATTTACTATTTTTGCTTTTCTGCATTTGATTTTGAGGTTTTTATGCCCTAACACATGACCAATTTTCGTATAAGTTCCATGAACCCCTGAGAAAAACGTATACTCCCTTCTATCACCATTTAATTTCCTCCAGAGATCTATCATACCTAACTTTTCTAACACAAAATAGTAATAATAGCTGACGTTTTTATAGCACCTACTAAGTGCCAGACACTTTTCTAAGCACTTTACAAAGACTAACTCGTTCAGTTTTCACAACAATCCTGAGAAATTGGTACAGATACGAATCCCATTTTACAGATGAGGAAACTGAGGCAGGCAGAGGGAAAGTGAGTGCCCCAGGGTCACACAGCTGGGAAATGTCCATGACTACATTTGAACTCGAGTGAAATTATTTATCCAATGTCACCCCAAGGAACAGAGACAAAAGAATAATTATAAAATAGTAATAGTAATAATAATAGCTAAAATCCATCTAGCATCTGCTATCTGCCACACAGTGACCTAAGCATTTTACAAATATCATCTCATTTGATTCTCAGAACAAACCTGGGAGACAGCATTTAAAATGAGCTTTTTACAGATCTGGAAACCGAGGTAGGCAGATGTGAAATGACTGAAGACTGGATACCAAGAACTAGAATAGGGATCAAAAATAGTAATAATAACCTTTGGCATTTATGTAGCACCTGCTGAATACTACACACCATTCTAAGCACTTTACAAATATGAACTCATTTGATTCTCACAACAACCTTGAGAGATAGGTACAAATCTGAATCCCATTTTTACAGATGAAGAAACTGAGGCAGCCAGCGGTGAAATGACTGGCCCAGGGCCATACAGATAAGTAAATGGCTGGGACTGAATTTGAATTCAAGTGAACTTATTCATTCCATGTCACACAGAGGAACAAAAGCAAGCCAATAATCATAAAAACAGTAACAGTAATAATAAAAAACAATAATAACAGCCAACATTCACATTGCATCTGCTATGGGCCAGCAGGGTTCTAAGCATTTTAGAAATATCATCTCTTTTGCTTCTCACAGCAACATTTGGAGAAAGATAGTAAGATTATCTCTTTTTTACAGATGAGGAAACTGAGGTAGGCAGAGGAGAAGTGACTGGTTTGGACACTAAGAACTACAGTACTAAAAAGAGTAATAATAATAATTAAGATGTATGGAGCATCTCCTAAGTGCTAGCTATTCTGCTGATCATTTTGTGAAGATGAACTCATTTGATTCTCACAACAATTCTGAGAGACAGATACAAATCTGAATCCCATTTACAGATGAGGAAACTGAGGCAGGCCGAGGAGAAGTGACTGGTTCAGGGTCACACGACTAGTTAATGTTGGTGACTGGTTTTGAACTTAATGGGAATTACTCATCCAACATCACACAATGAGCAAGGAGAAGAGATGGGTCAATAATAATAATAAAAATACTACTACTGATAACAGCCAGCAATTACATGAGATCTACTAAGTGTCAGCCATTGTTCTAACCACTTGCCAAATTTTAAATCATTTCAGGCTCACAACCAACCACCCTAAGAGCTAGATGCAGATAGGGATCCCGTTTTAGAGAGGGGAAAACTGAGGCAGGCAGAAATGAAGTGACTAAAGATTGGATACTAAAAAAGAAAACTAGTTAGGACCCTAGCACTTATAGAGCACCTACTGAATGCTATATGTTGTTCTGAGCACTTTACAGCTATTTTGTAAGTCATCTGGTCCTCACAACAACCCTGATGAATAAGTACAAGTAGGAATCCCATTTTACAGATGAGGAAACTGAGGCAGGCAGAGGTGAATCGACTGGTCCAGGGTCACACAGCTAAGAAATGTCTGTGAGTCGGTTTGAATTCAAGTGAAATTACTCACCCAAACTCACATGCAGAACGAGGAGGGAAGATGGGTGGATGGTAATAAAAATACTACTTCTAATAGCTAACAAGTATATGAGGCCTACTAAGGGCCAGGTATTGTTCTAAGCGCTTAACAAATATTCACTCATTTGATCCTCACAACCACTCTATGAGATAGGTACGGATATGGATCCCGTTTTACAGATGGGAAAACTGAGGCAGGTAAAAATGAAGTGACTGGTCCAGGTAAGTGACTGTGGCTGGATCTGAACTCAAGTGAAATTACTTGTTCAATGTCACACAGATACTAAGTAGCAGAGATGGGGTGGTGAGAAGAAGGATGGTGATCATAGTGATAGCTAAGATTCTCCAAGCACCTACTATGTGCCAGACATTACTCTATAAACATCATCTCATTTGGTTTTCAAACCCCCCTGGGATACAGATACTAACATTATCTCAGTTTTTGAGACTAGGAAACTGAGGAAGACAGAGGTGAAGTGGCTAAAGATGGGAAACTAAAAAGCTACAATACAAATAAAAACAGCAATAATAATCCCTAGCAGGAATATAGCACCTACTAAGTGCTAGACATTGGTCTAAGCACTTTATAAATAATAACTCATTCAAACCACCCTGAGAAAGAGGTACAGGTATAAATCCCTTTTATAAATAAGGTAACTGAGGCAGGAAGAGGAGAAAAGATTGCCCCAGGGTCATACTGCTAGTAAGTGACTGAAGCTGGCTTTGAACTCAAGTGAAATTACTCATTCAACATCACCCAGAGAGCAAGAAGCAAAGATTGGCTGCTCCAAACAAAAGAACAACAACAACAACAACAACAACAACAATAACAACAACAACAACAACAGTTGCTATTTTATAGCACCTACTGTGAGTCATAAAGGTCACTTTATACATAGTAATTCATTATATACTCATGACAACCATGAGAAATGGGTACAACTATTTATTAATCCCATTTTACAGACGAAGAAACTTTTCCAACATCACACAGAAAGCAGGGAGCAGAGATTGGATGATGTTCATGATGATGATGATGGTAGCAACGTTGACAGAGCACCTACTATGTGCCAAGCACAATGTTAAGTACTTAACAAATATGCCATTTGAGTCATAGCAATGCTGAGAGGTAAAGCAATTATTATCTACTTTTGAAAGCTAAGGAAATAGAAGTAAGCAGATGTGAAGTGACTGGCCCAGGGTCACACAGCTAGGAAGTATCTGTGCCTTAATTTTAACTCAAATGAAATTACTTGTCTAACTTCAAACAGAAAAAAGGAGCAAAAAAGGAAAAAATAATTTAAAAATGATAATAGTAATAATAATAACAATAACGAATATTTACATAATGCCTACTAAGCCCCAAGCCATTGGTTGAACATTTTACAAATATCATCTGATTTGATGCTCACAACAAACCAGGGAGGCAGATCCCAATCGTATCTAAGCACTTTACAAATATTAACTCATTTGATCCTCCCAACAACCCAGAGATAGGTACAAATATGAATTCCATTTTACAGATGAGGAAACTGAGGCAAGTAGAGCTGAAGTGATTGGCTTGAGTCACACAACTATCAAATAACAATGATTGGATTTTAAATCAAGTAAAATGAACTGTCTAACCTCACATAGAGAGTAGGATGCAAAGATTGCATCAACTATAATAAAAATAATCACTAAGACTTACGGAGGACCTACTAAGTGCTAGATACTGTGCTAAGTATTTTACAAATATTAACTTATTTGATCCTCACAAAAACCCTGAGAGATAAGTACAGATATGAATTCCATTGTACAGATGAGGAAACTGAGGCAGGGAGAGGTGAAGTGACTGGCTTAGGGTCACACAGCTATCAAGTATCTGGGGGTGCATTTGAACTCAAGTGAAGCATCTTGTCAGATGCTTCTACAGAGAGCAAGAAGAAAAAAATGGATATTATAAAAAGCAAAAATCTTTACTAAGTTTTATGACATCCCTACTAAGTGCCAGATACTGTTCTAAGTACTTTATAAGTATTAACTTATTTGATTCTCACAATATTATACAGATAAGAAAACTGAGGCAGGCAGATGTGAAATGATTGACCCAGGGTCACACAGCTATCAACAATTTATGACTAGAATTGAACTTCAGTGAAATTACTTGTCCAACCTCACACAGAGAGCAAGATGCAAGGATTGGGTAGGGGAAACAACCAGAAGAATAAAAACAGTGAAAATAATCACTAAGGTTGATGAGGTACCTACTAAGTGCCAGAAACCCTTCTAAGCAGTTGACAATTACTAACTCATTTGAGCTTCACAACAAGCCTGAGAAACAGGTAGAAATCTTAATCCCATTTTACAGATGGGAAAACTGAGGCAGGCTGAGGTGAAGTCTTTGGCCTAAAGTCCCACAGCTCTCATGTATCAGTGACTGGATTTGAACTCAAGTGAAAGCCATTGTCCAACCTCCCAGTGAGAGCAATGAGGAAAATAATAAGTAATAAAAACAGTCAAAATAATCACTAAGGTTTATGAGGCACCTACTAAGTGCCAGACATTGTTCTAAGTACTTTACCAATGATAACATTTGATATTCACAACAACCCTGAGAAATATTAATCTCATTTTACAGATGGGGAAACTGAGGCAGGTTGCGCTGAAGTGACTGGTCCATTGTCACACAATGTGACTGTGGCTGGATCTGAACTCGAGTGAAATCACTTGTCCAACCTCATACATAGAGGTAGGAAAGAAGAAAAATTGGATACTAACAACAACAATAAAAATTGTAAGACCAATCCCTAAGGGAGAAACAGCAGCTATTAAGTGCCAGGATTTTTTTTTTCTAACCACTTTATCAATATTAACTCATTTGAACCTCACAACAACCCTGAGAGACAGGTACAGATAGCAAACCCATTTTACAGATGAGGAAACTGAGGCAGCTCCAGGTCAAGTGACTGGCCCAGGGTAACACAGGTATCAAGTATTTGTGGTTGGATTTGAACTCCAGTAACATTACTTGTTGATTGTCAGCTCGAGAGCAAGAAGAAAAGATGGGTACTAAAAGCGATAAATATAATGAATATAGTAAAAATAATCACTAGTATTTATGAGGCACCTACTAAGTGCCAAACACTGTTCTAAGTACTTTACAAATATTACTCGTATACACATAGCATACAAATATAAATGATAAAAATGTTATTTGCTCTTCACAACATTTTACAGGTGAGGAAACTGAGTGACTGGCTCAGGGTCACACAGCTATCAAGTTTCTATGACTACCGGATGTGAACTCAAGTGAAATTTCTTGTCCAATGTCACACAGAGAGCAAGAGGCAAAAATGGGATAGGGGAAACAACAACAGGAATAAAAATAATAAAAGCAGTCGTGAAGATTTCAGCAGTACCTTCTAAGTGCCAGAACTTTTGCAAATATTAACCCATGTGATCCTCATAACCCTTTACAGGTGAGGAAACTGAGGTAGGAAGAAGTAAAGGGACTGATGCAGGGTCACACAGCTATCCAATCTCTATGACTGAATTTGAACTCAAGTGAAATGCCTTGTGCAATGTCACATAGAGAAAAGAATGAAAAGAAGAAAAAAATGAATACAAAAAGAAAAACAATAAGAAAAATAGCAAAAATAATCGCTAATATTTATGTGGCACCTACTAAGTGCCAGCCACTGTGCTGAGCATTTTACAAATATTTACTCATTTGATCCTCACAACAAGCCAGGTACAAATATTGTTCCCATTTAACAGAGGAGGAAACTGAGGCAGATCCAGGTAAACTGACTGGCCTAGGGTTACACAGCTAGGAAGTATTTCTGGCTGGATTTGAACTGAAGGGAGACTAATGGTTCCACCTCACAGAAGTTTAGAGCTAGAAAAAATAGGCTACTGACAATGAGAACAATAAGAAAAATAGCAAGAACAGTCCCTGAGAGACGGCACCCACTAAGTGCCAGAACCTTTTTAAAGCACTTTACTAATATTAACTCATTTGCTCCTCAAAACAACCCTGGGAGATAGGTACAGATATTAATCCCATTTTGCAGGTGAGGAAACTGAGGCAGATCAAGGTGAAGTGACTGGCCCAGGGTCACACAGCTATCAAATATCTGTGGCTGGATTTGAACTCAAGGGATATGACTTGTCCAGTCTCACCCAGAGAGCAATAAGGAAATTTGAATACTGAAACAGCAGCAATCATAAAAATAGGAGAAATAGTCACTAATATTTATGAGGCACCTACTAAGTGCCAGACACTTTTCTAAGTCCTTTACAATTATTACATTATTTGATCCTCCCAATATTATACAGATGAGGAAACTGAGGCAGGCAAAAGTGAAATGACTGACCCAGGGTCACACAGCCATCAACTATCTATGACTGGAATTGAACTTAAGTGAAATTATCTGTGTAAGCTCACACAAAGAGCAAGGGAAAAAAATAGGATGCTAACAACGAGAACGACAATTACCAAAAAACTAAGAACAATCCCTAAGATAAATACGGCCCCTTCTAAGTGCCTGGAACTTTTCTAAGCACTTTGCAAATATCAGCTCATTTGATCCTCACAAAACTTTACAGATGAGGAAACTGAGGCAAGGAGAGGTGAAGTGACTGGCTCAGGGTCACACAGCTATCAAGCTTCTATGACTGGATTTGTACTCAGGTGAAATGCCTTGTCCAATGTCACACAGAGAGCAAGAAGAAAAAATGGATACTAAAAAAAATAAGAAAAATAGGAAAACTGATTACTAACATTGATGAGGCACCTACTAAGTGCCAGGCACTGTTCTAAGCACTTCCCAAATATTTACTCATTTGATCCTCACAACAACCCAGAGAGATCAGTACAAATATTGTTCCCATTTAACAGATGAGCAAACTGGGGTAAGTTGAGGTAATGTGACTGGTCCAGGGTCACACAGCTATCAAGTACCTATGGCTGGATTTGAACTCAGATGGTACAACATGTCTAAACTCACAGAGAGAGCAAGAAGAAAAAGTGGATCCTAGAAACAACAACAATAATAAAAATGGTAAAAAAAAAAATCTCTGTTTTATGCAGCACCTACTATGTGCCAAATACCGTGTCTTCACATCATTTTACAGATGAGGAAACTGAGACAGGATGGTATGAAATGACTCATCCAGGGTCACACAGCTATCAGCTTTTATGACTGGAATTAAACTTAAGTAAAATTACCTGTCCAACCTCTCACAAAGAGTAAGAAAAAAAATAAGATACTAACAACAAGAACAATAATAAAAATAGTGAGGGCAATCCCCAACATATATAGCACCTACTAAGTGCTAGACACAGTTTTAAATACTTTACAAGTATTAGCTTGTTTGATCCTCACAACATTTTACAGATGAGGAAACTGAGGCAGGGAGAGGTGAAGTGACTGCTTCAGGGTCACACAGCTATTAAGTTTCTACGCCTGGATTTGAACTCAAGTGAAATTAACTGTCCCATCTCACAGAAAAAAAGCCAGAAAAAAATAGCATAGTAAAAACTAGAACAATAATAAAAATTGTAATAACAATCCCTAAGATATATACAGTACCTACTAAGGGCCAGAAACTTTTCTAAGCACTTGACTAATATTAACTCATTTGATCCTCACAACAACCCTGAGAGATAGGTACAGATATTAATCCTATTTTGCAGATGGGGAAACTGAGTCAGGTCCAGGTGAAGAGACTGGCCCAACTTTTTTTTGTGGCTGGATTTGAACTCAAGTGAATTTACTTGGCCAATCTCATACAGAGAGGAATAAGGAAAATTGAATAATTAAACAATAATAATAATAATAATAAATATGGTAGAAATAGTCACTAATATTCATGAAGTACTTAGTAAGTGCCAGGCACTGTTCTAAGTACTTTACAATTATTACATTATTTGGTCCTCACAATATTATACAGATGAGGAAACTGAGGCAGGCAGAAGTGAAATGACTGACCCAGGGTCACACAGCCATCAACTATCTATGACTGGAATTGAACTTAAGTGAAATTACCCGTCTAACCTCACAAGAAAAGCAAGAAAAAAAATAATATTAACAACAGTAACAGTAACAAAAATAGTAAGACCGATCCCTAAGATAGATACAGCACCTACTAAGTGCCAGAAATTTTTCTAAGCATTTTACAAATAGTAACTTCTTTGATCATCATAAAACCACTGAGAAATAAGTATAAATATTCATCCCATTTTACAGATAATGAAACTGAGGCAGGGAGAGGTGAAGTGACTGGCTCAGGGTCACACAGCTATCAAGCTTCTATGACTGGATTGGAACTCAAGTGAAATGCCTTGTCCAATGTCACACAGAGAGCAAGAAGAAAGAATGGATACTAAAAACAACAACAATAAGAAAAATAAGAAAACTAATTGCTAAGATTGATGAGGCACCTACTAAGTGCCAGACACTGTTCTGAACACTTTCCAAATATTTACTCATTTGCTCTTCACAACAACTCGGAGAGATCCGTACAAATATTGTTCCCATTTAACAGATAAGAAACCTGGAGTAAGTTGAGGGGAAGTGACTGGTCCAAGGTCACACAGCTACCAACTATCTGTGGCTGGATTTGAACTCATATAATACCACTTGTCCAAACCCACACAGAGAGGAAGAAGACAAAATGGTTACTAAAAGAACGACAATCATTAAAATTGTAGAAATAATCACTTAGATCTATGGGGCACCTATTAAGTGCCAGCCACTACTCTAAGCACTTCACAAATATTAACTCATTTAATCCTCACATCCCCTTCCAGAGGAGGAAACTGAGGCAGGCAAAAGTGAAATGACTGACCCAGGGTCACACAGCTATCAACTATCCATGAATGGAATTGAATTTAAGTGAAATTACTTGTGCAACCTCATAATAAGAGCAAAAAACATATATAATATGAACAATAAGAGCAATAATAAAAATTGTAATAATATATACAGCACCTACTAAGTGCCAGAAACTTTTCTAAGCACTTTACAAATATTAACTCATGTGATCATCATAACAACCCTGAGAGATAAGTAGAAATATGAATCCCATTTTACAGATGCAGAAACTGAGGCAGGAAAAGGTGAAGTGACTGGCTCAGGGTCACACAGCTATCAATTATTTGTGGTTGGATTTGAATTCGTGTCACATTACTTTCCGAACCACATACATAGAGCAATAAAAAATGGATAATAAATTAATTTATTATATAATTATAAAACAAATATAACAATTATAAAATTGTAGAGATAATCACTAATATTCATGAAGTGCCTATTAAGTGCCAGACACTGTTCTAAGTACATTACAGTTCTTAACTTATTTGGTCCTCACAATATTTTACAGATGAGGAAACTGAGGCAGGAAGAGGTGACGTGACTGACTCAGGGTCACACAGCTCTCCACTATCTGTGACTGGAATGGTACTCGAGAGACATTACCTGTCTAACCCCATGGGAAGAGCAAGAAAAAAATAGGATACTAACAACAAAAACTGTAATAAAAACAGGAAGAACAATCCCTCAGACATATACAACACCTACTAAGTGCCAGAAACTTTTCTAAGCACTTTACTAATCATAACTCATTTGATCCTCACAAGAAACCGGAAAAATAGGAACAAATATTATTCCTGTTTTACAGATGAGGAAACTGAGGCAGGGTGAGGTGAAGTGACTGACTCAGCGTCTATCAAGTATTTCTGAGTGTATTTGAACTTAGATGATGCTACTTGTCCAACCTCACACAGAAAGGAAGAAGAAAAATTTGATACTAGAAGAAACAGCATTAATTAAAAAGGTAAAAGTAATGGCTAACATTGATGAGGCACCTACTAAGTGCCAGACACTGTTCTGAGCACTTTATAAATATTCATACATTTGATCCTCACAACAACCCGGAGAGATCAGTACAAATATTGCTCCCATTGAACAGACGAGGAAACTGGGGTAAGTTGAGGTAATGTGACTGGTCCAGGGTCACACAACTATCAAATACCTGTGGCTGGATTTGAATTCAGATGATACTGCTTGTCTATCCTTACATAGAGAGGAAGAAGACAAATAGATATTAGAAAAAACAATCATAAAAATGGGAAAAATAATTGCTAATATTTACCTATTAAGGGCAGCTAAGGTGGCGCAGTGGATAGAGCACCAGCCCTGAAGTCAGGAGGAACTGAGTTCAAATCTGACCTCAGACACTTAACACTTCCTAGCTGTGTGACCCTGGGCAAGTCACTTAACCCCAATTGCCTCAGGGGGGAAAATATATATATATATACACCTATTAAGTGCCAGATATTTTCCTAAATACTTTACAATTATTAACTTGTTTGATCCTCACCACATTTTACAGATGAGAAAACTGAGGCAGGGAGATGGGAAATGACTGACCCAGGATCACAGAGCTATCAAGTACCGGTGGCTGGAATTGAACTCAAGAGACATTACTTGGCTAATCCCACAGAAAGAGCAAGAAAAAAAAAAACCCAGAAGACTAACAACAAGAACAGTAACAAAAATAGCAAGAACAATCCTTAAGCTATATACAGCACCTACTAAGTGTCAGACACTTTTCTAAGCACTTTAGAAATATTAACTCATTTGATCCTCACAAGAAGCTGAGAGATAGCTACACATATTAAGCCCATTTCAAAGATGAGGAAACTGAGGGGAAGTGACTGCCTGAGGGTCACACAGCTGTCAAGTATTTGTGGTTGGATTTGAACTCGTGTCACATCACTTTCTGAACCACAGACAGAGAGCAATAAGAAAATTGGATAATAAATGAATTTATTATGTAATTATATTATAAATATAACAATTATAAAATTGTAGAGATAATCACTAATATTCATGCAGTACCTATTAAGTGCCAGACACTTTTCTAAGTATATTACAGTTATTAACTTATTTGATACAATATTTTACAGATGAGGAGACTGAGGCAGAGGGAGGTGAAATGACTGACCCAGGGTCACACAGCTGTTAACTATCTATGACTGGAATTGAACTCAAGAGACATTACTTGGCTAACCCCACAAAAATAGTAAGAACAATCCCTAAGAGATATGTAGCACCTACTAAGTGCCGGTCACTGTTCTGTGAACTTTACAAATATTAACTTATTTGATCTTCATAACATTTTACAGATGAGGAACCTGAGGCAGGGAGAGGTGAAGTGACTGGCTCAGGGGCACACCGCTATGCAACAAAAATAATAAAAAATAGTAAAAATAATTCCTGATATTTTGAGGTACCTACTAAGTGCCAGAAAATGTTCTCATCACTTTGGAAATATTAACTCATTCAATCCTCACATCATTTGATAGATGAGGAAACTGAGGCAGGCAGATGGGAAATGACTGACCCAGGATCACAGAGCTATCAAGTATCGGTGGCTGGATTTGTACTAAAGCTTATTACTTGTCCAACGTCACACAGAGAGCAAGAGATTGGATACTAAAACAATCACAATTATAAAAATGGAAGGAATAATCACTAATATTATGTATGATGTACCTGTTTAGTGCCAGACACTGTTCTAAGTATGTTGCAGATTTTAACTTATTTGATCCTCACAATATTTTAAGGATGAGGAAACTGAGGAAGAGAGAGGTGAAGTGACTTACTCAGGGTCACACAACTATGCAACAAAAATAATGAAAATAATTGCTAACATTTATGAGGCTCCTACTAAGTGCCAAAAATTGTTCCAAATTCTTTACAAATATCATCTTATTTTATCCTCACAGCATTTTAAAGATGAGGAAACTGAGGCAGGGCAAGGTGAAGTCATTGGCCTAAGGTCACACAGCTATCATATATGAGTGTCTGGATTTGAACTCAAGTGAAATGACTGCTCCAACCTCACACAGAGAACGAGAAAAAATAGGATACTAACAACAAGAACTGTAATACAAACAGTAAGACCAATCCCTAAGACATATATAGCACCTACTAAGTGCCAGAAACTTTTCTAAGCACTTTAACTAATCTTAACTCATTGGATCCTCACAAGAAACCTGATAAATAGGTACAAATACTAATCCTGTTTTACAGATGAGGAAACTGAGGCAGGGTGAGGTGACTAGCTCAGGGTCACACAGCTATCAAGTACCTGTGGCTGGATTTGAACTCATATGGTGCAACATATCTAACCTCACAGAGAGAGGAAGAAGAAAAATCTGATCCTAGAAGAAACAACATGAATTAAAATACTAAAAATAATTGGTAGCACTGATGAGCCAGACGCTCTTCTAAGCACTTTCCAAATATTAACTCATTTGATCCTGACATCATTTTACAGATGAGGAAACCGAGGCAGGGAAAAGTGAAGTGACTGACTCAGGGTCACACAGCTATCAACTATCTATGACTGGAATTGAACTCAAGGAAATTACCTGTCCAACCTCACATAAGAGCAAGAAAAAAATACAATACTAACAAGAAGAACCATAATAAAAGTAGGAAGGTCAATCCCTAAGATGTATACAGCACCTACTAAGTGCCAGACACTCTTCTAAGCACTTTACAAATATTAACATATTTAATCCTCAAAATATTTTATAGATGAGGAAACTGAGGCAGGGAGAAGTGAAATGACTAGCTCCGGGTCAAATAGCTATGCAATTAAAATCATAAAATTAATTCTGAATATTTATAAGGCTCCTACTAAGAGCCAGACACTGTTCTAAATACTTAACAAATACTGGCTTATTTGATCCTCACAACATTCTATAAATGAGGAAACTGAGGCAGAGGAAGGAGAAGTAACTGGCTCAGGGTCACACAGCTATCAAATACCTGTGGCTGGATTTGAACTCAGATGATACTACTTGTCTAACCTCACACAGAGAGAAAGAAGACAAAATGGATTCTAGAAAAAACAATAATAAAAAATAGAAAAAATAATTGCTAATATATATGAAGTACCCATTAAGTGCCCGTAACTGTTCTAAGTACTTTACAATTAATAATTTAATTAATTAATTATACACTCGTATAATTATAAAATTGTAGGGACAATCACTAATATTCTTGAAGTACCCATTAAGTGCCAGCCACTGTTCTAGGTACTTTATAATTATTAACTTATTTGATGCTCACAATATTCTACAGATGAGGAAACCGAGGCAGGGAAAAGTAAAGTGACTGACTCAGAGTCACACAGCTATCAACTATCTATGACTGGAACTGAACACAAGAGCCATTACTTGTCTAACCCCACAGAAAGAGCAAGAAAAAAAAAAAAACAGGAGACTAACAACTAGAACAGTCACAAAAATAGTAAGAACAATCCCTAAGAGATATACAGCACCTACTAAGTGCTGGTCACTTTTCGAAGCACTTCAGAAAGATTAATTCATTTGGTCCTCACAACAAGCTTGAGAGAGAGGTACACATATTAATCCCATTTCATAGATGAGGAAACTGAGGTGAAGTGACTGCTGGAGAGTCCCCCAGCTATCAAGTATTTGTGGCTGGACTTGAACTCAAGCCACATTACTTTCCCAACCCCACGCAGAGAGCAATAGGGAAAAATGGATACTAAAAGCAACAACAATAAGAAAAATAGGAAAACTAATTGCTAACATTGATGAGGCGCCTACTAAGTGTCAGACACTGTTCTTTCTAAGCACCTTCCAAACACTGATCCATTTGATCCTCACAACAACCCTGAGAGATCAGAACAAATATTAAGCCCATTTTACTGATAAGAAAACTGAGGCAGATCCAGGTGAACTGACTGGCCTGGGGTTACCCAGCTCTGAAGTATTTCTGGCTGGATTTGAACTCAAGGGACACAACTTGCCCAATCCCACGCAGAGAGCAATAAGGAAAATTGGATACCAAAACAAAAGCAGTAATAAAAATAGGAGAAATAGTCACTAATATTTATGAGGCACCTACTAAGTGCCAGACACTTTTCTAAGTTCTTTACAATTATTACATTATTTGATCCTCACAATATTATACAGATGAGGAAACTGAGCCAGAGAGAGTTGAAATGATTGGCTCAGGCTCACACAGCTATGCAACAAGAATAATAAAAATACTAAAATATGTTTGTTGATATTTATGAAGCACCTATTAAGTGCCAGACACTGTTCTAAGTATATTACAAATATTAACTTATTTGATCCCCCAACATTTTACAAATGAGGAAACTGAGGTAGGGAATGTTGAAGTCATTAGCCTTAGGTCACAGAGCTATCACATATCAGTGGCTGGATTTGAACTCAAGAGAAATGGCTTGCCATACTCACACAGAGAGGACGAAGAAAAAATGGGCACGTCTAGAAAAAACCGCAACAATAAAAATAGAAAAAATAAGTGCCAATATTTATGAGGCACCTACTAAGTGCCAGACACTGTTACCAGCGCTTTATAAATATTCCCTCATTTGATTCTCACATCATTTTACCGATGAGGAAACTGAGGCATGCAGATGTGAACTGACTGGTCCAGGGTCACACAGCTATCAAGTATTTGGGGCTGGTTTGAACTCAAGTGAAATCACCTGTCCAAAGTCACACAGAGAGCAAGAAAAAAAATACAATACTAACAACGAGAAGAATAATAAAAAGAGTGAGAACAATCCCTAAGATGTATACAGCACCTACTAAGTGCCAGACACTTTTCTAAGCACTGTAGAAATGTTAACTCACATGATCCTCATCACAATCCTGAGAGATAGGTACAGCTATTAAACCCATTTTACAGATGAGGAAACTGAGGCAGATCCAGATGAAGTGATTGGCCCAGGGTCACACAGATATCAAGTATTTGTGGCTATATTTGTACTCAAGTGACATTACTTGTCACTTGAATAAGTGACAATAAGGAAATAATAATATATTCTTTTCAATAATATATTTAATAATATGATATTATAAAAGAATAAATAAGGCAATAAGGAAATTTGAATACTAAAACAGCAACAATCATAAAATGGTAGGAATAATCACTAATATTTATGAGGCACCTACTAAGTGTCAAACACTCTTCTATGAACTTTACAAATATTAATTTATTTGATCCCCACAACATTTTACTGATGAAGAACCTGAGACAGAGAAAGGTAAAGTGACTGGCTCAGGGTCACACAACTATCAAGTATCTGGAGGTGAATTTGAACTCAAGTGACATTACTTGTCCAACCTCACACAGAGAGCAATAAGGAAAAGTGGATACTAAAAGCAACAATAATAATAAAAAGTAAAAAAAAAAAAGAATCAGCAATATTTATGAGGTACCTACTAAGTCCCAGACTGTGTTCTAAGTACTTTACAAATATTAACTTATTTGATCTTCATGTTTTGCAGATGAGGAAACTGAGGCAGGGAGCTTTGAAGTCATTGGCCTAAGGTCATACAGCTATAATGTATCAGTGGGTGGATTTGAACTCAAGTGAAATGACTTGTCCATATTCACACAGAGATTAATGAAGAAAAATTGGGGATATTAAAAACAATAATCAAAATAGTAATAATCACTATCACTATTTATGTAGCACCTACTAAGTGCCAGATACTGTTCTAAGTATTTTACAAATTAACTCATTTGATCCTTACAACATTTTATAAATGAGGAAACTGAGCCAGGTAGAGGTGATGTGACTGATCCAGGGTCACACATGTATCAAGGATCTGTGCCTGGATTTGCACTCAAGTGAAATTACTTGTTCAGCCTCACACAGAGCAAGGAAAAAAAAAACAATTGGATACTAACAACAACAATAATAAAAACAGTAAGAATAATCCCTAAGGCATATACAGCACCTACTAAGTGTTCAATGCACTTTACAAATATTCACTCATTTGATCCTCACAATAATCCTGAAAGACAGGTATAAATATTAATCTCATTTTGCAGATGAGGAAACTGAGGCAGGTTGAGGTGAAGTGACAGGTCCAGAGTCACACAGCTGCCAAGTTTCTGTGGCTGGATTTGAACTCAAGGGGAATTACTTGTCCAGCCTCATCCAGAGAGTAAAGAAGAAAAATTGGGAGGACTAAAAAGAACAATAATAAAAATAGTAATGATCACAGTCACTATTTATGTAGCACCTACTAAGTGCCAGGCACTGTGCTCACTGAGTCTCATTTTACTGATAGGGAAACTGACACATGCAAAAAGAAGTCACTAGCCAATGGTAACATTGCCAGTAACTTTGCCTGGTTTGGACTGAAGTGAAATGACTTGCCCAGTGTCATACAGAGAGCAAGGAGAAAAGATGGCCTAACAATAACGATAATACTATTTGAGAGAGAAGATTTATATAGCACCTACTGTGTGTCTAGCCTTGTGTTCAGCATATTACAGTTATTTCCTTTTATGTTCACAACAGTTTTTAGAGACAGGTCCTAATATTATCCTTGTTTTACAGTGGAGGAACCTGAGGCAGACATAAATAAAATTACCTACCCAGGGTAATACAGCTAGAAAGTGTCTGAGGCTAGATTTGAATTCAAATGAAATTACTTGTCCAATGTCCCACAGATAACAAGGAACAAAGATGGCATAATAATTATAGTAAGAGTAATATTATTATTAATAATAATAACAATAATAGCAGCTAAAATTTATATAGTACCTCCTAAGTGCCAGACACTGTGCTAAACACTTTTTCCAGCATGATCTAGTTTGGTCTTCACAACTACCCTCAGAGGGAAGCACTAGTATTATCCAGGATTTACAGATGAGGAAATTGAGGCAGACAGACATAAATAAAA
>JAJPUD010006267.1:75163-86287 GCA_023553655.1 Myrmecobius fasciatus | reverse complement strand
TTTTCCAGCATGATCTAGTTTGGTCTTCACAACTACCCTCAGAGGGAAGCACTGGTATTATCCAGGATTTACAAATGAGGAAATTGAGGCAGATATGCATATGCAGGGAGTGTCCCTGAGTCTGAGGCTGGATTTGAACTCAGTGAAATCTCTTGATCAGCATCCCATAGATAACAAGGAGCAAAGATAGGACGACAACAACAACAACAACAACAATAATAATATTGTTATTATTACCATATTATATATTCCTCTATTAGTATATTATTATTATTATTATTATTACACCTATCAATGCTATTTATTTAATACCTACTCAGTGCTAGCCACTGTTCTAAGCACTTTACACATTTTATCTCCACAGCCCTGGGAGTGAGATCCTACTATTATCCCTATTTTAGAATGGAGGAAACTGACTGGATTTGAATTCAAGGGCAATTACTTGTCCAAAGTCACACAGATAACAAAGAAAAAAAGATGGCATAATAATAATAGCAACAACAACAACAACAACAAATAATAATGATAATAATAATAATAATAGCAGCTAACATTTATCTAACACCTCCTAAGTGCCAGACACTGTGCTAAGCAGTGTTCCAGTATTATCTAGTTTCATCTTCACAACTACCCTGGTCTTTCTCCAGGATTATCCAGGATTTACAGATGAGGAAACTGAGGCAGATATGCACGTGCAAGGACTGAACCTGCGTCACGCAGCTAAGCGTGTGAGGCTGGATTTCAACGCAAGTCAAATCACTTGGCTAACGTTACGTAAATAACAAGAAAAATAACAATTATAATTTTCATTTTTTTAATAACATCTAGCTATTATATAATAGCTCCTCAACGCCAAGCACTGTTCTAAGCACTTGACAATTAGGATCTCGACAGCCCCCAGGGGGTACATCCCATTCTCTGCATTTGACAGCCGAGAAAACTGAGGCAGAGCGCCTCGGGGTCGCCCTTTAGGGGCCTAATGTCGGATTTGAAATCGGATTATTCCAAAGCGCAGGCCCTCTGTTTTATCCACTACGCCATCTAGCTGCCTCTGGCTCTCTAAGTCTCTGCTAGCTTGTCAATTCAAAATAAAAGGCCTTTCTGACTGATGCAAGTACCTGTAATGATGGAGAGAGAAAAGGGAAAAAAAGGCTTTTTTCCCCGAGCTTGGGTGATTAATACAGTGCTACTGCCATTTATAGTGACAGGGTAGTTTAGAGAGAGAGCTGGTTTTCTTGTGCTTGCTTGTGTGGGTGTGTGGGTGTGTACCTGGGTATTGCCGTGTTTCTCTTTACGTATGTGCCTGTATGTGTCTTTGAATGCAATTCTGTTTCTTTATGCTGATGTGTTATTGTGTGGGATTTGTGTTTCCCTGTGGGTGACTGTCTTTGTGCTCGTGGATCCATGTATGCTTTGCGTCTGTGCATGATTGTGTGTCTCTGTATCTTTGTGTTATCACACACGACTGTGACTGTGTGTGTGTCTCTGTATCTTTGTGTTATTGTCTAGGATTGTGTGTCTTTGTATTTTTGTGTTATTGCGCAGGATTGTGTGTACCTTTGTGTTATGTGTCTGCATCTGGGTTATTGTGCATGATTGTGTGTGTCTTTGGGTTATTGTGCGTGATTGTGTGTCGTTGCATCTTAGGGTCATCGTACATGATTGCGTGCCTGTATCTTTGGGTTATTGTGCATGATTGTGTGTCTTTGCATCTGTGTGTGATTGTACAGGATTGTATGTCTGTATCTGTGTCTTTGTGCATCACTGTGTGTGATTATGTCTTTGTGTATGCTATTGTGCTTGTGTCTTTGTGTATCATTGTGTATGATTGTGTACATTACTGATTGTGTCTTTGGCTGTGTGCCTCTTTGGGTATGCACACGTGTGTGTGTGTGTGTGTGTGTGTGTGTTGAATTGATGAACTTAGTTTTGGAGTTTTTGATATTTAGCCTCCAGCTGAGCAGATTCCCCTTCCTCAGAGAAACTGATTGGAAGCAGCCCCTCCCTGCTTGGAGCTGCTAAGAGCTCCTTCATCATTGGCTGTCAACTTAAGCACCTCTAAACAGCCTGGATCTCCTTAATTAAGGCTTGCTGAGGTGGCTCTAAGGGCCTGGGCTAGTGCTTTTGGTCCAGGCCAGGTATTGCATCATTCTCCCAGTGCTTGGGAGCATCTGGATTATTCGGCCATTTAAAGAGCCCCCCAAGCTTTGGATGGGGAGGGAACTCGGGGTCCTCCCTGGAAGATGGGGCTCCTCTTCAGCGGCCTGCAATCACACACAATTTAGAGCTGAAAGGGATCTGAGTGAATAATCTGCCTGACCCCCTCATTTGACAGATGAATAAACTGAGCCCCAGAACTGGGGAGTGACTTGCCTAGTCATAAACCCAAACAAAATAAAACAAAAACCACAAACAAACTAGGACTAGAAGCTAGGGTTTCTGTTTGCACAGCAGACCCCTTAATGCTTCCCTCTTATTTAGGATGGCCAGTCTAGGGGAAAGAACCCAGCCTGATTAGGGATAGGCAGAGGTGAGAATTTGGGTGTAAAATTAAGAAGGGCAGATTATGGAGGTGTTTAGACAGCAGCCATTTAAATTATGAGAGAGAGAGCTTAAGCACTAGCAGAGACAGGGATAAACAGCAGTATTTCCATTAATCTATCATCCATGGACTGCAGTGTGTGTGTGTGTGTGTGTGTGTGTGTGAGAGAGAGAGAGAGAGAGAGAGAGAGAGAGAGAGAGAGAGAGAGAGGGAGAGCATATGTGTGTGTGTTTGTATGTGTGCAAAACCAAGCATCTTAGAGCTAAGGCTAGAAAGAGACCTTAGAGCCAATTAATCCAGGGGTTTTTAGACTAGGATCCCCATATTCAAAGGGGTCTAAGGTTACATTTCAGGGGCTCTTGTGAACTCGCAAGGGAGAAAAACATCTTAATTTTCACCAACCTCTAAATGAATCCATAATTTTCTTCAATTATGAATTAAAACAGGAACAACAACATGATTTTCATCTCATAGGTATTACCGGGCTGTCAAAGGGATCCAGCATAAAAAGGGCTGAGAACCCCTTATTCCCACAATTTACCCAGAAGGATTAAGTACCTAAGGAATAAGGATTCAAATGCAGGTACTCAGATCACAAGTCTAGCTAATGTAATAACAATAATAATAACAATAGACAATTACATAACATCTACCCTATTCCAGGCATTATGCTAAGGGCTTGACAATTCTCTCCCTTGATTCTCACAACGTCACTGTAAAATAGATGCTATTATTATCATCATCATCCCTCCTTTACAGGGGAGGGAACTGAGGCAGGCAGAGATCAAGCAACTGGCTCTGAGTCACACAGCTTGGAAAAATGTCTGTGATTGGCTTTGAATTAGTCTCCTTGGCTACGGGCCTGCTTCTCTGGTCACTGTGCCACCTGTAGCAGAAACATAGGCAGAGCCCAGGAAGTGGATGCTTATAGTCTGCTTGAGAGGCAGACCCTCCCAGGGAGAAAGGAAAACAACATGGAAATGGGGGAGTGATGGCCAGAGGCTTGAAGAGCATAGGATCCTAGGATTTTTAGAGCTAGATCCTGAGATCTAAGCTTTCCTTTTTGTATACAAGAGAGCACAGAAAAGGGAGTGACACAGCAAATATGTGACAGTGATCAAATTTTAGCTCTGACCCCCCATCTAGCTCTTGTTCAATGGAAGCACTAGCTAGGGGGACCCTTGTAATTTTCCAGGTAATAGATGATTCCAGCTTACACTAAAAGCTGGGGAGAGAAAAAAGAGGAATAGCACCTGAAAATTTAAAAAAAAAAATAAACAGGAGCTTGGGGACACTGGGATTTGGGGATTTTTTTAATGGGGAGAGACCCCGAGGGACTACCTAGCCTAACCCTTTCATTTTTACAGAGGAGGAAACCGAGGCCCAAGAAGGGAAATAAAACAGCAAATACATGGCAGGGTTGGACTGGCAATTATGAGAACTGCAGTCCACAGTAAAATTGCCCCAGCTATGAAGCATTTAAAAAAAAAAGAGAGAGAGAGAGAGAGAGAGAGAGACAAAAGACATGGATTTTTACCTACCTTGGAAGTGGGAAGCCCCCTGGTTCTGGTGTAACTGGATCTGGACTCCCATCAGTCCTGGATCTGTACTTTACTATTTGTGTGACCTTGTCCAAGCCCCTTCCCCAATTTGGACCTCAATTCCCTGCCCTGTGAAACGAGAGGGGTTTGGAATAGATGCTCTGAGACTCTTGCCACCTGTAAATCCTGGGATTCTAAGATCCTAGCTTGGGGGGGGGGCAGTTGCACATCGCTCGTTTCGTTCCCCCCCCCAAAAAAAAATCTCTTTCCATCTTTTCTCGCTCTTTCTTCTCTGCCCCCTCCCGCCCCGCCTCCCTCGGGAAGCTGGGGGGGGTCGCTATGCGCCCCCTGTCTTTGGGCCCCACATAGCTCCCCGAATCCTCCGGCAGAAAATAATATGGCAGGGTGATATGACAGGACATCAGCATGGAAACTTCTGCTCGGTGACAATTCAGGGGATGGGGGGGGCGCATCACGAAGCTTGGGAACAGAAAAAAATCAAGAGCTTGGTGAGATGGCACTGCGTGGGTGGAGCGCCCAGCAACAGCGGTGACCGGCCCCATTCGCTCCTCTCAGCCTCTGGTCCAATCCCCTGCCTCCGATGCCATCCCGCTGCTCTTCCCCCCCCCCCCCGCCCCGAGCAGAACCCAATAAATTGGAGCTGCCGGGACCGGGAGCCGCAGCTTCTTATGAATGAGAGTTGTAAGCGGAGCTGGAACCTAGCTCCTCCTGTTGCACTCTCTGATTGGCGCTACTGCCTAGAACTCCGCTAGCTTTCCACACGTGTGGCGGCCGGACTACCTGCGCTCCGAGCCCGAGCCGGAGCCCAGTCCGCTCCCGTCCCCCTGCTACCCGGCTCGCCGGCTGGCCGAGCCGCGGGGAAACAGCAGAAGGCGTCCGGAGAGAGCCCGACCCTCGACTCCCTAACTTCCAAGAGGTCGGTAAGCTAGATGGCCCGCGCAGTCCCCCGGCCCAGTCGGGTGTCTGTGTGTCAGAGGCTGGGGGCGGGGGGAGGGAGCCCAGTCAACCTCTTACGGTGGCCAGCGGGGTCTGGCGACTTGCGCCTTTCGCCCCCGGCCGGGACTGCGCGTGCCTGCCTCTGAGCCCGGCGGAGCTGTCCGACGCTCCTGCGGCTGGGAGCGCACCAGCAGAGCCGGCGCCCGGCCGTAAGGGCTGTCTGCTCCTCGCCTAGCTCTGCCTAGCCACGGCGTGGGCTCACTCCGGGGCGCGGTGTGTGTGAGTGCGTGTGCGTGTGAGTGCGTGTGTGTGTGTGTGTGTGTGAGTGTGTGTGTGTGCGCGCGTGTCTGTGTGGACGCGCGGACCGCCGGGCTGAGGCAGAGAGGAAGGGGAGCAAAAAGGTAGAAAGGGAGAGAGAAAAGGAGGGAAAGAGGGAGGCTGGTGGTGGAAGAGCCGGGCGGGGTGGAGGCTGCACCTCGCGCGTCGGTCCGGACACGGAAGCCGGCCGGGGCTTCGTTGGCCAGCCGTGTCTCCCAGCTGCAGGTGAGGTGCGCGCCAAGCTCTTGGCCCTGGCATAATCTGCCTTAAAATCAAGGGGAATCCATGGCAATGGGCAGAATTGAATTAGGCGAGGCACACGGAACCCCCCCCCCGCCCCCGCCCCCGCCCCCGCCCTGCAGCCCCATCATCAGAGTCTGACGGGCTCCCCCCCTTCTCCGGCTCCTCCCCCGGCGCGCTCTGTCTGGGTTACAGAAGGAGTCAGAGATAGATGCAGGGCTCTCTTCCTCGAGCCGGCTGAGCGTCTGCCGGCTCTGTTTATTCCCCATCCGTAGCGAGGGAGACAGGGAATAATCGGAAAGAAAAATTAAAATTAAAATTAAAAAGCCCCCTACACGGGAGGCTTGAGACTTCCAGGAAAGTTTCCGGGAAAGGAGACGCCGGGAGGTGAGTGATAACCAGAAAAAAATTGCCCTGTCTGCCTCGACTTCTCCCCTCGCCTCGCTTTTCCTTTTTCCCCCGTCTTTTCCTCTCCTGTCTTTCTCTCTCCCTTCTGCTCTTTTCCCCTCGCGTTCTGTCTTTTCCGATTGCGTTCTCTCTTTTCCTGTTGCGTTCTCTCTTTTCCTCTTGCGTTCTCTCTTTTCCTCTTGCGTTCTGTCTTTTCCTCTTGCGTTCTGTCTTTTCCTCTTGCGTTCTGTCTTTTCCTCTCCCTTCTACTCTTTCCCCCTCTCCTGCCTTTTCCTCTTGCGTTCTGTCTTTTCCTCTTGTCTCTCGCCTTTTCCTCTCCCTTCTGCTCTTTTCCTCTCCTGTACTGTCTTTTCCCCTCTCCTGTCTTTTCCTCTCCCTTCTTTTCCCTCTTTTCTCCTGTTTTTTTTTTCCTTTTCCTTCTTCTCTTTTCCTCCCCTCTCCTGTATTTTTCTCTCCTCTCCTCTCCTGTTCTCCCCCCCTCCCCCGGATTAAATATGTCTAGCCTTGAGTGTGCTGGTTCAGGTCCTAGTGGGAAATCCCTTTGCTGTGGCATTGAAATCCAGTCTGTCTCTGGCAGGTTGCTCTGAAAGTTTCTGTGGATTCTTAGGTTTTTGAATATATGCATATATGTGTCCATATTATATATATTAAGGTTGGGGGGGTAATTGCTGGTTGGTCTTTGCCCCCCCCACTCCCCTTTTCTTTGCTCCAAAATTTCCCCTTTCCTATCACAAGCACACAGGTTTCAGATACAGCCATTAGAAGCAGGGCGTGGGGAAATGGGGGGGGGAGGAGATAGAAAAATCTAGAAAGATGATCATCATCAGAGAAGGGGGGAGGAGGGAAGAAGGAAAAGGGGAGGGAGGAGAAAGGAGGGAGTAACATCAGGGAGGGGGAGGAGGGAGGAGGGAAGAAAAAGCCTAAGGCTTGGATAGGGTATTGGGGTTTTACTGATGCTTTGGCCTTTGGATTTTATCATGGTGGAGGAGCCCCCTGACAAGCTGACGTTGGTCATTTAATAGCTAATGGTGATGTGGTGTCATGGCTACCAGACTGGCTGTATTGGGGGCCAGATTTCCGGGTTTTCTGATTCCTTGAACCTAGAGTCTTTCCCACTGTATTGGGGTTTTACTGATGTTTTGGCCTTTGGATTTTATCATGGTGCAGTAGCCCCCTGACAAGCTGACGTTGGTCATTTAATAGCTAATGGCGATGTGGTGTCATGGCTACCAGACTGACTGTATTGGGTCCCAGATTTCCAGGTCTTCTGATTCCTTGAACCCAGGGCCCTTCCCACTATACCTGGATTTTACTGATGCTTTGGCTTTGGATTTTATCTTGGTGGAGCAGCCTGCTGACAAGCTGACAGTTGGTCATTTAATACCTAATGTCCAGATAGGTTGAATTGGTCCCAGGTTTCCAGGTCTTTTGATTTCTTGAACCTAGAGCCCTAACTACTGAACCACCTAATCAGAAAGAAGCCAGATTCAGAGCTGCTACAAAGGACCTTAAGGATTTTTAATCCAATTTCCTCATTTTGTAGAGGTAGAAAATGAATTTTAAATGGGGGAAAGGGAAGCCTGGTTTTTAGCACAATTCCTGACTCTAAATGGAGGGTCAGAGGACCCAATCAAGGGTCTTTTAATAATAAAAGCAGAAAATCTAATCAGCAGGATAGAAAAACCTGTCATCTTGCACCCAGAATTAGGAATTATTTGGGGGGAGGGATATATGAACAAGAGATAGGAAAACTGAGGCAGAAAAGCTATAAGCAAAGGACATCAGCATCTGTGAGGCAGGGACAAAATGGGGAGGTGTCTTGCCTAGGGTTTTTGCTCTGTAAGATTCTTTCTAAGAGAATAGGCAAAAACCCCCCAGCTCCCCACTTTTGGGGCTCTCTCCCTAAAGCTCTGTTTACAGCACAGTCATTGTATTGAGGTGAGGACAGCTGTTCTTGCCCAGTTATTTCTCAGCTCAAGGGTCACAATAACCCGGCTGAGGGCTGAGAGATCTGGGAATCTTCTAATTGCCATTTTCACCCATTTTAATTATGGGAAAATCGAGACCGGCCCTTGAAAAGGATTCTCCTCTTTAGTGGCTGAGGCAGGGCCAAAGAAGAGAGGGGAGATGATGGAAAATTTTGTAGAACTAGCTGGGACCTCTCATTTTACAGGCGAGGAAACTGAGAATCTGGGGGCAACTAATCTAACCCCTTACTCAGAGAGAGAAGGGCAGAGCCAAGGTTTCAATTTTGGGCCTCTGAATCTGAATTCATTGCTTTGTCTCACCTACAGAGCTGGCTAATTGTGCTTGAATCCTGGGGGAGGAGGAAAATGGCTGCTGCAAGAGGCAGGGCCAGGGGGTGAGGGAGGGGGTGAGGGAGGGAGGGAGGGAGGGAGGGAGGGGCTCGTGGGCAGAGGGAGTGGGGGAGAGTGGGAGGGGTGCGCCTTGGCGGGGGTCCTTACTTGCGACTGTATCAAAGGTGTGGGCACCAGGGGTATACAGAGTAATCCATTACAAGGCTGGACATGCAGTGGGCATTTCAGTGGGTCATAGTGCTGTTGGGCTGGGTATTCTAATGGTGCTGCTGACTAGGAAGGAAATGGTGGCAATACATGAAATTACTCTTTACAGAGAAGAATTTTGGACAAGGCCTTATATGTTAAAAAAAAAAATCTTCCCAAGAACGCTAAGCACCTGAGTCCCTCTGCCTCAGTTTCCCCTATGTAAAATGAAAAACAAAAACCTAACAGCACCTCCCTCAAAGAGTTGTACTGAGAATCGAGTGAGATAATATTTGTACAGTGCTTAGTATAATGCCTGGCTCCTAGTAGATGCTGTCTAAATCCTTATTTCTCTCCCCCCCTGCCCCCTGCTTTTTTTTCCCCCTTATGCTCTCACTCCAACCTGAGGATTTCAATGATCCTAATCTTATAGCCTTTTCCTCATTCCCCCCTTTACCTCTCCCTCCCAGCACCCTTAGCGCCTAGATAAGGCACAATAAAGAGTCACAGGGGCATCCACTTTTTTTTTGGCTAATTAGCCCTTGTGGTGCATTTAAAATCTGGGGTCCTTTTTATTCTTAGGGACCAGCCAGCCACTGTGTGTGGTGGGGGTGGGGGTGGGCTATAACTCCTGTAATTTACAGCTAGTCTAGAGCCTGGCTCTTTTCCTTTCTGGGCCCCCTCCCATCAGAACACCTCGATAGAAGTCTAGGAGTCCCTTCTGGTCCTTGCCTTCCTCAGTTTCTTCTCCTTGCCCCTCCCCCCCACACCCCCCCTCCCTCCCCACCTGTAAGAATATGGTGTAGCTCTTTGGGCTAGAGCTCAGAATTCAGTCTAAGACGAGGAAACCTGGTAAATCAGAAGCATCTCTAAATTAATGAGCTGATGACCAAGGGTTTTTATGGTGAAATCCAAAGCAAAAAAAAAAACAAGTACGTTTCTCGGCTAGTCAATTCCTGTTCAATCCAGTCTGAAATGCACTTCTCAGCACAGAATACTAAACCTAGAGGCATCTTGGGAAACAGGTGGGAGAGCAGGGGATGGGAGGGGCAGGGACCCAGGAAGCCAAGATGGAGGGGGGGGAGCAGGAAAAGAGCCGAATGGAGAGGGATCAGAGAGGGATCTTCGAGATCAATTAGCTGGCCACCCTCATTTTATGGAGGGAGAGGCTGAGGCTTAGGGAGCAGAAAAATCACAGAAAGAGGGAGTGCCAGAGCTGACATTGGAAATTTGCCAGGCAGGCAGGGAGCCTGATTGTGCTGTAGTGAGCTCCTTGTCCCTTTAGGTATTCAAGAAGAGGTTGGGCAGTCACTTGTCAGGCTTGGGGTGTGTGTGTATAGGGGGGAAAGGGTTCTTGTGAAGGTGCACCCTTTAGCTCAGATACTATAGGATAGTCGACCCCTCTCCTTAGAGCCCTTGCTCTATTTCCTTAAACAAAATTATATTTTTCTTTATATTTTTTAATCTTCTTAATCTCGGCTTTTCGGCTCCAGCGCCCCCTTTTTGCCCCCCACCTAGCCAAGGACTAAATCCCTAGTCTGGCTATTGAGACCTGCAGAGGGGAAGGAGGGCTCCTTAATTAAGAAAGGAAAAGGAGAGTGGATTGGGTCCCCAAAGAAGTGATTGCTATAAGCTCTGGGTGTGGGGGATGGCTGAGGTGTGTGGGGGGGATTTTAGGAGGTGGAGGGGTGACTTGGTCAGTGCTGAGAGGAGGAGGTTGATGGGGGGGGTGCAGCCTCTTTGGACCTCTAAGGAGAGTGTTAGCTGATGGGTTTTGGAGGGTCTGCAGAGGCGGGGAAGGGAGCATCCCAAACCCTCCCACTTCTGCTTTTGGGATTGGTGCTCTTACTCATAAATGCTAATGGTTGTGTCCTGGCTGGACTGCATAGACAGGGCTTGCTTTTTGTTGTTGTTGTTGTTGTTGGTTTTTCCTGTACTAGCTGAGGAATAATCCTTTTTGACTAGTTGAGGCAACAAGGGGCAAATGAATTCAGCCCGAAGGTTTGTGGGGATGTTTGTGAGGAAAACAAGATTGCCCGAATCTGCTAATTCTTGATTGTTGCTGTTGTTGTTGGGGGGGGGGGTTGGTTTGTATAGAGCCCCTAAAAATTGAGGCGGCTATGACAGGGTTCAGGGCCCAATGGGAGACAGAGCTTAGCCCTGAGGAGTGGGGGCGGTGTGGGAGGCAGGGTGCTGCAGCTGAGAACTGATACCCAGCCCTGCCCATGTGAGGAGGGAAAGAGGGACTCAAAGCGGCACTGAGTAGGGCTTTTTTCCTAACTCCTCCCTCCAGCTCTTCCCTCTCCCACACATTTCCCCAACTCTTTTTTTCCCCACTCTCCTCCCCTCTCTTCCTCTTTTCCAGGGTTTGTCCCCCTCTGTCGTTCCCCTCCCTCCCCTACTGTTCCACACACCCTTTCTCTGCCCCATTCCCCTTCACTCCTCAGCCCCTTCCTCCTCCCGTTTCCTAGCCCTCTTCTCCCTGCCTTCCCTTCCTCTCCCTCCCTCCTCTGCTCCCCCTCCCTCCCCTGCTCTTCCACTCTCTTCCTTGCTCCCCCTCCCACCTCTGCTCCCCCTCCCATCTCTGCTCCTCCTCCTCTCTCTTGCTCCCCCT
>JAJPUD010006267.1:63388-75153 GCA_023553655.1 Myrmecobius fasciatus | reverse complement strand
TCCTCCTCTCTCTTGCTCCCCCTCCCATCTCTGCTCTTCCTCCTCTCTCTTGCTCCCCCTCCCACCCCTGCTCCTCTTCTCTCTTCCCTCCTCCCCCTCCCTCCCCTGGTGCTCCTCCCTCCCCTCCTCCCCCTCCCTCTCCTGATGCCCCTCCCTTCCCTCTTCCCCTCCCTCCTCTGGTGCCCCTCCCTCCCCTGCCCCCTCCCTCCTCTGGTGCCCCTCCCTCCCCTGCCCCCTCCCTCCTCTGGTGCCCCTCCCTCCCCTGCTCCCCCTCCCTGCCCTGTTACCCCTTACTTCCTTGTCCCCCTCCCTCCTTTGGTGTCCCTCCTTCCCTTCCTCAAATAGAGGAGGGGAAGGACTTCCTCTTTCCCCAGATCTTTTTCCTTTTAGATCCCCAAGCCCAGCAGTGCCCTTGCCCCCTCTTTGATTGGTCCTCAATCTCTCAGAGTCCATTGTCCCGGGCTGCAGCTCTCTGGCCACACAGCGGCCTTTCTCCCTGGCACAAGGCTGGCCCAGGTTGGGCTACAGTCTGTCCCTTGGGCCCCAGTGAACCACAAAGGTCCAGCCATGAGCCAGAGCTTTCCCCAAGCTAATCCCCCAGGTTTCGGGGTCCTGGCCCATGTGGCCTTGTCCTTTGGAAGCTATCAAACTTCTTATCTGATAACAGCCACTACAGCTCATCATGGGAATAGTCTGCAGCAAAGGAGACGGCCAAGAGGGACGCCCCAACAGCCCAAGTGAGGATGGCGAGCACACTTGCGGGCGCCTTTGCAGCTGTCTCATCCCCGATCGGCAGCAGCAGTCATCTGGGGTCGTGCTAGATATGCACCCGACCCCGGCTCATCAGCCTCGCCGCAGAGTGGCGCATCCACCTGACCGGACCCGGGGACCTTCTGTGGTCCCTGCTCGCTATGCCTCTCAGCGTGGTGAGTGAGTCAGTCCCAGGATGGGGGGGGGGTCAGCCTGCTCTTCCCCGTTTTCTCCCTTCCCTTGTCATAACTCAGCAGGGAAGCCCGAGCCAGTGGCAACCTCAGAGGTCATTTAGTCCAGATATCTATATTTTGGGTAGATAAGGGAAACTGAAGCTAAGAGAAAAGTTAAGTGACTGGTCTAAGACCATACAGTATATAAGGGGCAATCAGACTAGAAGTCTCAAACCTTGAGTCCCAACCTTCTCAAACCTTTGCTAGTCCATTTATTTCTGTTTACAAATGGAGGAGACATTTCTGTTCCATCATCCTTGTCCCCGGGAATGGGGTGGGAATGGGGTGAATGGATCCCCAGTGTATTAAGAGGTTTTGGGGAAGGCATCTGAGGTGGGCGCTCTCTCCCAAACCCTTGCTCCTTGACCCACTAGCCCAACGAGCCTGTTCACACTCACGTGCTCACTGACTCTACTTGCCTTGCCCATTAGGTGTGCAAGAACGAGATGATTCTGACGAAAGTCAGGAATTTGTGTTTCACGTTCCGTCTAGTCCACTTTACCCCGAGAACCGCAGCAGTGACGTTGACCCGCGTCCTCTTGGACCTCCCCCAGGTAAGCCTGAGCTTATCTCGGAGTGGGCCTGTGTACGGAGAGGAACTTTTGGGGAAGGATCAGCACTGGACTTGGGAAGGTTGGGAGGTCCGATGGGACGCCTCCAAAGCTTGGCCGGCACCATCGTTGAGCTTGGGCCGATTAAGGTGGGCCAGGAGTTTGGGGAGCGGGCCGGAGTCTCAAGGGGGCATTTCCCTTTCAGCCTACTCTCCGCCCTTTGACTATGGGGACTATGACGACCATACATCTGACGAGACTTGCAGCGATTTGGACTTTGGCGAAAGCTGTTTCTTTTCCCCGATTCATCTGCCAGAACTTGTGTCTGATCAGCCTCGAGTAAGTAAAGGAGCCTCCGGCAGCTCTGGAGCCCTCCCAACTCTTCTTCCTCCTCTTGCCTTCTCTTTCTTAGGACTTGAAAATGCTCTCCTCTAGTTGGAACCCGAGATCACTAATTGAGGTCATAAACATGGGTTGGGACTTTGGGCCAATTAGGCCAGCAATTATTAAACACCAACCCACTACTTCAGGCCCATACTACTTTATTCAGGGAGGGTGCAATTAGAAGGGACCTCACAGCCCCTTATTAGCTGCCCTCATTTTATGGGGCTTCCTCCTGGGCTGCCAAAGCAAAGGTCATCCTTCCAGAGGAGAGAGCAAGTAGAATGGGGAGAAGAGTAAAGAACAGGGCCGGGGGGGTCTTTTTTTTTCTCTTTTGCCTCCTACAGGAGATTGCCTGAGAGGCCCAGACAAAAATTTTGAACCCTTGGTTTTCTGAGGGTGGGGGGGTGTTAGGGGGCTACTGACTGTTATGAATGTTTTCTGAAGATTGCTGGGGGGGGGCGACGGATTATACCAATCTATCTCAATGGGAGAGTCATCCCCAGTCATTCTGCCTTTATCCTTCCTACATTTGCCTTGCTGTAAAAGATGGTGTCACCTCTAGGTGTGAGTCCTGGTCATATCAAGACAGATTGCCCCCCCTCTCCATTTGCACATATCCCCCCTATTCCTTCTTCGCTAATGACCTAGGGCAGGCACAGAGAGCTGGAGAAGGGGGCGGGACTAAATCCCTCCTGGGGAGGGGTACACCTTCAACCTGGCTGGTACCGGGAGAAGGGAAGAATACCTTGGAGAAAGCCAGGCCCCTGTCTTCTTTATCCTGTGGCTGAGCAGAAGCTAGCAGGGTCTTATTAGGATAATGACCACATTGCTCATCATCCGCTGTCTAAGCTGACCAAATTATTGAGCGAACGGCATGATGAGTGAGCGCTCCCCTGCCCCACACTCATGTTTATACCCACGTTGCCAGTGTGATGAATGAGCTAGGACCAGCAACAAGGAAGACTGCTTTTGCTTGGGCATTGTTGGCTGCTGGGAAGAACAGGATGGTCCAAGGCCTTCCCAAGGAAAGAGCAGGAGGGGAGAAGAGCACTATCATAGGCCCATTGAAGGGGAAGGTTGAGGGAAAGGGATGAAATCTGCACAGGGAGGGCCCTAAGTTCGCCGGAAGGGCTTTCTGCCCTCTGGAGCCATCTGAAGATACGGGCTTCAAACCGGGACCAAGAGTTTCCTAGTATTTGCTGCTTTAGAAACCTTTCACATCCAGATATAGGTGAGGATGTCCATAGATGAGTGAGAAAGCAGTAGGGAGATAGTACGGCCCCGTGACAAGCGGGATGAGTTTTCCTAGTAGTAAGCGTTTATGGAGGCTGGGACTAGGGAGGCGATGGAACGCCACTCTCGGCGTTGAACGGGCCCGAGCTGGACCCGCCAGCTTCAGGTCTAGCCTCGGTTTCGGAAGAATAGATAAGTTGGCCAGTCCTCGGTAGCTAGCATGAGGGAGGGGACTGGATGAAGTCACACCGTGGGAAGATAGGGAAGAGAAGCGAGAACATCTTAAAGAAAACAAGACTTAGGGGGTGAGGTGGGAGTGTTAATAGAGCTCCTGATGGAAACCAGGTCTGGAGAAATTAGCCACACTGCTCACTCCCCCAGAGCTAGGCTGAGTGTCAGCTCTAGGTCCCCCGCCAAGTGGCCCGGTGTCTGGCACACGCTAGGTGCTTGTGGAATAGGACTGCACCGAGGTAGGCGGTGCAGACGGCAGCATCTTCTAGATGAGGAAATTGAAGTTCCCGGGATGGAGGAACCCGCTCTCTCTGAAGGTAGGCCATGTCTCTGGGGCATCATTGGCTCTGGAGAGGGGAAGCCATGGTTGAAAGAAGTCTTGGCCACGGACTGGCAGGTGACCGGAATCCCTTTGGTTGTTCCCCAGGTAGAACCTCGGGATGCCTCACCTCCCCGCAGTTCTAGATACCGACTGCCTCGTGATGAAGATTATCAGGCCTGTGATTACCAGTGTGTACTTCCCGGGGCCTCCACCGCTGTCTCTCAGAGCGTTCCGGATCACGCTCAGGGTGCAGCCGCTTACCCCTGCTGCCGAGACGTGACCACCCGAGCTGGAAGATGCCGTCCCGCCAGCCCCCAGCCGCAGGATGACCCTGCCACTCCCCCTTGCCCCCGCTGTGGTGTCTGCCATTTCTCGGTCTCCCCTCAGTTTCTCTGTGGCAGTTATTGCCAGTGCAGACGCCAAAACCAGGAGTGCTGCATGCTTTGCATGCCCATGGTTTGCCCCGATCAGCCGGCGCACCGCTCCGCTCGGGCTCTGCGGGGCGGAGAGTTCCGAGAACAGCAGGCTTTTAGTGTCCAGGGGCCAGATGTCGCCGAAGGTACACGTCCCGCTGTTAGAGCAGATCCCCCAACCATCTTGATTGTGCCCCCCAGTCCTGAGGATTTCCCCGGGGGCCTGGCTGGAGCTGTCAGGGTTCATCCTCTATCCCCCAGCTCTGGAGGCTTCCAGGTTGACCCAAGCGTAGGGCAGGGCGAAGATGAAGAGTTTCTGGAGTTAGACATCCTCCCCGTGGCTGCCAGGGGACACGTTCAGGGGCCTAGGGCACAGGGTGGGGTGGACGCCAGGGCTTTCTCTGGCAACTTGCGGGCTGCCCAGCTACCCTCTTACAGGGGGGACCAGACCGGCAGGCGCCCCTCTTGGATCGTGGTTCACGAGAGAACACCCGGAGATGTCTCCAGACCGGACATCCTCCAGGACTCTCGTTACCAGTAAGAATGAGAAAGGAGAGAAAGGAGAGAAAGGAGAGAAAGGACAGGTGTAGCCCACCTAGATTTCTCGCTACAGCTTCCTTCCTCCTTTGCCTCCCACCTTCTACCATCAAGACTCACCATTCTCTCAGACCTTTATGCTTTCTACTCTAGCCAGCTGCTTTCCCTGCCCCTTTTTTTCAGAAGCAGGGGGATGGAGTCAGGTAGGAGATGCCCTCCCCAGGGCCTTATAAGTGCCCCCTGCCTACTTTGCCTTGTGTAGCTTCTGCTGATCTTCTGGCTCCTGAGTCTTGGTCTCAGCTGTCGCTCACCTGCCTTCTTGTGCTCTTTGATTGCCAGACCCGATGTTGAAGAGCTTGACTGGACTGACACCTTCCCATCTTGTGCTACCCTCCGATACTTGTCCGCACGTGCGCTTTTCTGAGTGCACTTGCTCCCCTGTATGACTTCCTGCATTCTACATGAATGCTCTCCCCCGAGCCCACCCTCGTCCCAATCCGCCCTCGTCCCACTCTGCCCTCACCCCATTTTCTCCTCACTCTCAGATTCCCCTCACCTTCAGCTCTAACTTTGCTTCCCCGATCCCAGTCTCTCCCCTGACACCCCTAAGCTCAGGCCTGGGGTGATATGTCCTATGACTCCAACCCTAATATCTCCTCCCCTTCCCACAGGCTAGCTCTTTAACAGACGGGCTGGAATTGTCTTTTCTTTCTTCCTATCGCCAGCTATGTGCTTTCAGTCTATCCTGACCTCTCTGCCTAACTGTATTAGAGAATGAGAAAGCTAGAAATGATGCTTAAGGTCACTGAGCCCAATCGCCCCCCCAATTTGAAAGATGAGAAAATTGAGGCAGATGTTTGAATCAGAAGTCAGAGTCTCTGTTTATTGCTGATTCTCACATGTTTTCCCCCTTCAGCCCTTGTGAATCTTTCTACTGCAGACTGTTTAAGTGGACTCTGGAGCTCAGCCCTTGCAGTGACATCGGGTATTTGAACCCTCTTTTTTTTGTGTGCATCTTCTTACGCTTTTGTTCTTTAAGGCCCTATCCTTTCCCCTTTACTTTACCTCTCAATAATCCTCCATCCCTGAGACCTGCATGATCTGGTAACCCCAGCCTTAGTTTCCCCAGTTCTAACTCCTCACTTAGTAACCATAGCCTGAAGTGATTACCCAGCAGAGACATCCCCGAACAAGTAGCTGCAGAAGACAGGAAGTCCCTCTTCGTAGCCCCCTCACACCCCACTGCACCCAGGTGCTTTCAATTTGCCTCCCCTTCCAAACCGTGCCTGGGGACGGGGGCCTGTGACCCTTACTAGGAAAGCTGGCGATGCTCCTGGAGTGCTTCGTAGAGGCCGTCTTCTTTGTCCTAGAGTGTGAGGTCTCTTTGTTGCTGATGCTCTGTACCTTTCCTGCTTTCAGTGCGCATTATTCTTCTTCCCCTTTAACCCCTACAGATCTTCTGCTCAGTGACCATTTCACAGGACAGGCACTCATGTTGGCTTCTGACATTTATGCTCTTATCATCATTGGATTGAGGATTTCTTTTATTCTTGTACTTTGTGGACTCATCAGCTCAATTCTGTGTCATATCTAAGACCCCAGATCTCCATGTAATATGATTCAATATTACTCCCTGCCCCATCCTGCCACCACTCCCCTTCCCAGCTCCTAAACTCCCCCCAACCTCAAGCATGCACGTGCCACAAGCCCCCATTGGACATCTTTCTCCTCCAAGTAGTGACTGATCCCACTCAGCAGGTCAACAACTTTGGCTGTTTCTTTCACCTTGGAAGGTAGATGAGAGAGAGAGAGAGAGAGAGAGAGAGAGAGAGAGAGAGAGAGAGAGATTCATCACATGGTTAGGCCACCATCTGGGAGGCTCTTGCTGAAAGGTCACCAAAGAGTGGAGGTCCCAAATTCATCCAGACAACTGGCTAGATGATCCAAGTGGGGAGGAAACTGTTCTCAAGAAGTGAAACATCAGAACACGAGCAAGGGTTGGAATCAGAACCCAGGGGGGAAATGGGGAAACAGACCAAAGTTAGATCTTCCTTCACATCCCATAGCCTCTACTAGTCCCTACCTCCTCCCCTTCCTTTCTAGGTTCTTGTGGTATCCCATAATCCTTCCCGGGGTTGGGTTTTAGGGTTGCATTACTTACTTACTTAATGTTACCTATATTATTCAAAATTTTAGAATTAGTTTGTGCTACTAAAGTGGTCAAATATTTATTGATGTGAAACATAGTATAACTTAATGTAATTCAACATATAATGTTGATATTCAAAGACTCCAAAGTCTTCAGAACCCCAAAAGATGGCTCTTGGATAGTAGGATTGGAGACATCGTGCCAGATCGCGTGAGGGAGGCATTTGGAGTTTGGGGATTCTATATCCTCAGATCTTGGATGTTACCATCCTTGGTCTCCACGTGCATGGCTTCACCAAGCAACCCCGAAAGTGGCTCTAAGCCACTGGGCAGAGAGGGATTGTCTTTCGAGGGTTTTGCGTGACAAAAATGAATTCAAAATTCAGAAGCCCCTAGTTGGTAAATCTGCTGTCGAGCCATCCCCTCTGAGGAGATGGCAGGGGAATGAACCATGTATTTGTTCAATATTGATGTAAACTGTCCTTGTTGAAGTGTAACATTTGTGGTACTTTGTAGAATGTCCTGGATGTGTGTGTATTTCAAATTAAAAATTAATAAACATTATTGGGGGAAACTCCCTTTCAAAACAGTTGTGTGTTATTTGTCTAGCGTCATCTCATACCTAGTCCTGGACCCTTGGGAGAGCCTTCTTCCTTGGTCAACAGATAGGAGGAGGAATACAGACTTTCCAGAGAAAAGTATCAGGAACTAATGAAACTTCTCATTAGAAAATTCCCAGTGGGAAATAGGCCCAAGACTGTGGGGCAGCCCTCTCTTCCCCACATCACTCAGCTCCCATCAATTGACTTAGGGATAGCGGATGGCTGGGGAAACAAATCTAGGAGGCCAGATGGGGCAGCGGGGTGGAGAAAGGGGTGCTGGTATAAGAAAGATGGGATAAAGGAGGAGTGGGACGTGGGGATTGCCTACATCTATCTATCAAACTATCTATTGAGAATTAAAGGAAAAAATCAACACTCCTCTCTCTAGGGAAAAGTAAATACATATGATAAAGAAAACAACATTTAAGACCACCAGAAGTTCATGGGAAATAAAACCCAAGAAGGGAGTCAGCAGTAAACCCCCTACTCACAATGCCCATGTTTATCAAGAGAAACTAGGGAACTTAATGGAAGAAGGCAAATTTGATCTCATGGGATACTCAAGACTTGGGGGGGGGATGAAAATGATGAGTGAAATATGACTTTGCAGGGTATACTTTATTAAAAAGAAACAGCGTCAAGGAAAGAAACCCTCCTACTTATGATTTAGGGTATGAGTCAATAAAAAGTTTCATAATTGTAAGGCAGTCATAGTTGTAAGCCAAAGCATGGAAAAATATCTTTTGGACCATAAGGAGGGGAGAGTTATAAAGACCAACAGGGTTTCTGAATTGGAAGCAGCTCCCATAGGTACTTAAAGAGTATAGGAAAGACAGTAATGTTGGGGTCCAAGATGGTCAACCATTGGCCTTGGGAGTAGTTTATATTCCAAGGAGGGAACAGAGATTTTTTTCTAAGTTAGTAGTCTGTCATTGGGCCAGGGGGGCTCAGACAGAATGGACTCTGTCTTTTGGTTGGCATTGGCCAAGATTTAGTGTAAAGGAAAGCAAAACATAGGGTTTAGATGTGACTGCCTGTTGGCACTAAAATGGAGCCTTCTCCTTAAATAGAATTACTAATCAAGAAGAGAAAATCCAGGGTGCTCCTGTCTATGCTACCCCAAAAGATAAAGGAAACGGGGAGCATTAAGCTTAAAATTATAAAAAATAATCATTGGTGAAGAGCTTTGAGCTGAAGAACAGTGTGGGAGGGGGGCAGACACAGAATGGATTCTGTAATTGGAGTTAACAGTCAGTCAACAAGCATTTATTAAGACCTTAGTATATACCGGGCACTGTGCTAAGTGCGGAAAGTTAAAAGATCCAAGAAACTCTTGAGGAGCTCACAATCTAATGGGGGAGGGAACATGCAAACAACTATACACAAATAAGATTAGACAAGAGGAATTATCATTAAGGAGCAATTTTTGCAGGACATGAGATTTGATTTATTTAGGGCTTGAAGGAGGTCAGCAAACCCAGGAGATAGAAATGGGGAGTCAGGAAATGGACTGTCACATATAAGAAAGAGCCAGGACGTCAGTGTCACTGGTTAAGCAAAATACATGGAGTATGTATGAGGTAAGAAGCTTGGCAAGGTGGAGGCGAGGGAGATTATGAAAGGATCTGAACATTGCCAGATGCAGTGATTTGTAGTTGAGGCGACAAGGAGCCACTGGAGTGTATTGACTAGGGGTATGACACAGTCATATATACAGTTGAGGAAGATCACTGACTGGAGAATAGATTGGAGTTGGGAGAGCCTTGTGGCAGGCAGCCCCACCAGCAGCTACTACAATAGTTCAGGTGTGAGGTGATGAGGGTTTGCATTGGGGTAGTCCAGTGTCAGAGAAGAGAAGGGGGCATATACTAGAGATGTTGTAAGGGCAAAATTTGGGGGTCTTAGAAAAAGATTAAATATGGAGGCTTTGAGTTGAGGAGTGGAGAATGACACAGCTAGGTTCCAAATCTGGTTGAGAGGAAAGATGGTGGTACCCTTGACAGTAATAAGGAAGTGAGGGAGAGTTTGGGGAAAGGGATGATGAGCTTTGTTCAGCTTGAGTTCAAGATGTCTGTGAGACATGCAGATCAGCATGTCCAATAGATAGTTAAAGATGCAAGACTAGAGAATATATATATATATATATATATACATATGTATATATATATATATTTGAGAAGCATCATCAGTGAGATGATCGTTGAATGGCAGCTGAGGAGACCACCAAATGAAGTAGCATAGGGAGAGAAGAGAAGAGGGCCGCAATGGAATCTTAGGGGGCATTAGGGAGGGAGAGCTAAATTCAGCAAAAGAGACTGGGGGGTGGGCAGAGAAGATAGGAGGAGAACCATGGTCAAAAACCCCCAGTGTCACAGAAACCTAAACAGAAAATCAGCTTAGGGAGAAGAGGGTAATTGACAGTGTTGTAGACTGCAGAGAAGTCGAGAAGGATGAAGATGAAGAAAAGCTGTTGCATTTGATGATTCAGAGATCATCAGTAGCTTTGGAAAGAGCAATTTTGGGATTAGAAGCTAGACTGTAGGGAGTTAAGAAGAGAGTAAGAGGAAGGGAAGTGAAGGCATCAATTATAGATGGCCTTCTCCGGGAGTTTAGCAAGAAAAGGGAGGAGAGAAATGGGACAGTAGCTAGCAGGGATGGAAGGAGTAAGTGAGGGTTTTTGAGGATGGGAGAGACATGTTTGAAGGTCATGGGCAGAAAGGATATGGATAATAGAAGGGTTTGCTTTGAAAGGAGAAAGGTCATTTTTTAACATGTGAGACAGGAGTAAATGAGATAATGGCAGAAGGTATCTGGGTAATACAAGAGCTGGAGGGAGGAAAAAGAGGGAACTCTCATTTTTTCAGTGAAATATGAGGCAAGGTTCTCAGTTGAGTGGATGAGAGGAGGAGAAACCATAGGAGGTTTGAAAAGTCATGAAAATGTTGAAAAAGGCCATTGTGGAAAATGGAATAGCAAGTCATGTGAGAAGGCAGAAGGGGATTGCCTTGCCACAGTGAGGGCCCAGTTGGCATTAAATAACATAAGTTTATAGTGGATGCAGTTAGTATAATTTCATGATTTTTCTCTGGCTTCATGCAGAACCTTAATGAGTAGGAGGAAATGGAGCAGATGGTAGGAGTAATTCAAGGCTAGAGCTTGGCAGGGTTCTAGGATAAAGCAATGAGGAATCCAAGAGCAGAAGACAAGGTGGAGTGACTCTGATTAAACAAATAGTCAAGGGAGAAGAATGTGGCCCATGTAGAGGTGATGGGCTGGGAGAGAACCAGTGGGTAGAGGGATTAGGTGTCATGGTGACAGGAGTTGGGGCTAGGAAGCAGAGGAAATGACAATGGACTGTGATTCCATGAGGGAACTTCAGAGTTTGGGGATGTGGAAGTTTGTGGATAATGTCAAGATCAAGGGTATGACCACCTCTGTGTCTAGCTGTAGGGAAGTGGGAAATAGGAAGTTAGGGTATTTGAGGGAGTGTCAATATGGACTTGAAGTTCCCTAGTAGGAGAGCAGAAGTTGAGGAAGAGAAGAGAAAGACTTTGAGCCAGGCCCTAATATTAGGAAATATTTTACAAATCTATATCTATATCTATGTCTATGTCTCTATCTATCTATCTATCTATCTATCTATCTATCTATCTATCTATCTATCCCTAATATAAAGGACAAGGGAAGCTTCCTGGAGGTCAGTAAAAAGCAGCTATCATAATTTTGATCGGGTGGTAGCTATGGATGGAATGATAATCAAAAGAGGGGAGATCACAGAGTAATGGTAATGGAAGACAATTTGGCCATGAGGTGCAAGGGGGAAATGAGTGGAAGTGCAACTAGTGCTGGAAAAGATGACAAAGGATTCAGGTCTCAGGGAAAGTCAGAATATGGAAGGAATGGAAAGGAAAGGTCAAAGATGAAAGCAAGTTTGTTACTAATGGAGCAGGCACTCCAGAGAGCACAGTGAGAAATGGGTAGCTTGAGAATGAAACATTGGGCCCGGGATTCAGTTGAGGGCAAAAAATTAAAAGACCTATCAGTAGGGGAAAGAAAACTGAGTTTTAATGTCAGCTGGGGGTTCAGAATCACTGGGGTGGAGTGGGTATGACTGGGTTTAGAATGCCACAGGCCACTTGGATGGAGAGAGAAAATAGATGAGTTGAGGAAACAGAACACAAGTTGTGGATAGAAGTATGTAATGGTGGGGGACTTCCAATATCTGGCAATCTGCTGGAGCTCTCTCTTTCCCTTTGTCATGATGGGAGACTTCCAATATCTGGAAATCTGCTGGAGCTCTCTCTTTTTGTCATGATGGGAGACCTCCAATATCTGGAAATCTGCTGGAGCTCTCTCTTTTT
>JAJPUD010006267.1:48899-63288 GCA_023553655.1 Myrmecobius fasciatus | reverse complement strand
CTGGAGCTCTTTTTGTCATGATGGGAGACTTCCAAAGGTGGAAATCTACTGGAGCTCTCTCTTTTTCTTTGTCATAATGGGAGACCTCCAATATCTGGAAATCTGCTGGAGCTCTCTCTTTTTCTTTGTCATAATGGGAGACCTCCAATATCTGGAAATCTGCTGGAGCTCTTTTTGTCATGATGGGAGACTTCCAATATCTGGAAATCTGCTGGAGCTCTCTCTTTTTCTTTGTCATAATGGGAGACCTCCGATATCTGGAAATCTGCTGGAGCTCTCTCTTTTTGTCATGATGGGAGACTTCCAAAATCTGGAAATCTACTGGAGCTCTCTCTTTTTCTTTGTCATAATGGGAAACCTCCAATATCTGGAAATCTGCTGGAGCTCTCTCTTTTTCTTTGTCATAAACAGAGCAGCTAATGACTTCTTGACTTGCCCTAATGATAATGTCATCCTTGGAAAAGATGGGGGAAACTCTAAAGGGAACGTCTGTTCTGCATTGGAGAGAAACCAGGTGCTGGGGCAAAATGAAGGTAGTCTGGGGGGGGGGAAGTGACTACTTCTTTCTAGATACTGAACTTCTCAATGTTTCCCCAAAATTTGTGCTGTGCCTTTCTTCTATCTCCAGAACTTAACACAGTGCCTGGCACATTGTAGGTACTTAATTGATGTTTATTGACTGCAATTGTGACAGAAGAAAGTCCAGACACAGGCTGACATGCATCCTGGATATGGAAAACATTTAGTGAGCGGATACATAGGACTACAATTCTATAGGAGAAGTCTCAGGAGGGATGGGAGATGCCCAAGAATCAAACTTTAAAAGCATAGACATAAATAATTTCAATGAAGAGGAAAAAATGTATCAAGAGACCAATATGGATGCATTGCAAAATCACCAATCACCTTCGAATTGAAAAAGAAATGTACAGAAAATGGAAGCAAGGGCAGCTAATAGATGATGAATAGATAAGGCTGCCATGGTGCTGTAAAAAAATAAAGTGGGAGGGCTTCAGTTCAGAAGGAACTGGAGCTGGCAAAGGAAGCAGAAGACCACCACAGGCTGCTGCTGTTGTGTAGAAATCTGCATTGGGAGAAAACGTTGTATCAAAGAAAGGTGGATGCTTGCAGTCTGGGGAAATGAGCACTGACATCAGAGAGAAAGCAGATCTATTCATTGCTCCCTGTTTGAGAATATCTTTGACCTGTAAGGATAGGACACAGATGACTGAGAGGGAGCTGGCACCTGAGGTACAGAAGAAGAAGGTAAGAAGCCTCTGGCTGTCCTTGATAACTTCAAGTCCCCTTGGCCCAGATAGGTCCTGAAAGGACCGGAAGTCAGGATGGTTGAGCCACTGTCCTTGATCTTTGAAAGATCTTGGAAATGGGAGAATTGGCACAAGATGGGAGAAGGGAAAGCATAGTTCTGATGGAAAAAAGGTGGGGGAAGAGAACAGAGTCTAGACATTATAAGGCAGAGAGCTTGATTTCAATTCCTAGGACAATTCTAGAACAGATGAGTAGAGTGATGGTTGCTGAATGTTGACAAAGGGAAGTGGTGATCACAAAGTGCCAGCATGGCTTTGTCAGGAATAGGTCACGCAGGGTGATTTTTCTTTCATTTTTGTCAGGGTTGCTATAACCTGGTAGCTTGAGATGAACATGGCTTAGCTAGTCTCTCATACTCTCCTTGTGGAGAAAATGGAGAGACATGGATTAGAGACTAAAACAAGCAGATGTCTTCCAAACTGGTTGAAATGGCTGATCTCAAGAAGTTGTGAAGAGTTCAATGGTGACTTGGCTGGGTGTTTTTAGGGAAAAGGCCCAGATATTTTGGGGTTTGTGTTATTTAAAGTATTTTTAATCAAGGAGTGAAGAAAGGCAGAGATGGTATCGATGAGGTGCCCATTCAACTTGCAGGTGACACAAAGCTGGTGAGGACATAGAACAAAATGGATGACAGGGTCAGGGTCCAACAGGATCTTGAGAGGCCAGAATGAATTATTGGGCTGAATCTAAGAAGATGAAGATGAAAAAGAATCAGTGTAAAATCTTATACTGGGGTTAAAAAGAATCAGCTTCCCAAGGTATGACCACCTCTGTGTCTAGCTGTAGGAAGTTGGGGAAAGTATGAGGTTAGGGTATTTGAAGGAGTGTCAATATGGACATTGAAGTTCCCTAGTAGGAGAGCAGAAGTTGAGGAAGAGAAGAGAAAGATTTTGAGCCAGGCCCTAATATCAGGAAATATTATATCATATATATGAATATTCCTAATATAAGGAGGAAAGGAAGAATCCTGGAGGTCAGTAAACAATAGCTACCCTAATTTTGATTGGGTGGTAGCTACAGATCTCTCAAGGGGAAAGATCACTGAGTGATGGTAATAGAGGGACAACTTGAAAGTGGTCATGGGATACAAGGGGGAAATGAATGGAAGGGCAACTAGTCCTGGAAAGGTTGGGAAAGGATCCAGGTCTTAGTGAGAGTCAGAATATGGAAGGAGTGGGAAAGGAAAAATTTAAGATGAAAGCAAGTTTGTGTTTTAGTGTTTTAATGGACCCTTCAAAAAGGGTCAGTAGAATAATGAGGCAATCAGAAAACTTAGTGGGGTCTTGGACTGTATTTTTTTTGAGGAGTGGAGCCTCTAGAAATGTGGAAGTACACTGTACACTGCCCTCATTAGATCTTATCTGGAGTAGTGTGCTTGGTTCTGTGTTCCATTGACTAGGTGAACTTTGGTAAACCAGAGATCTAGGTTTAAGATTTAGAGCTTAAGAGAGGTTCTCCTAAAGGTAGGGACCATTGGTAAACCAGAGGGTACGCAGAGGGGGGCACTTTGGAGTGTGAAAGGCCTTGAGTCCCTGTTATATGGCTCTAGATCTCTAGTTTATCAAGTTGGACGTGCTCTGTGACCTTCATAATGCATTCCAAGATTCCCTTTGTTTTTGTTTGTTTACTAAAGAACTGAGGATATTAAAAGACTGAAGAAATGAGAGCTTTTTTCAAGTGTTTGAAAGGTTGTCATAGGGACTTCATTTGTTTCATTTATTCCCAGAGGGCTGGTCCAAGAGCCATGGGTGGAAGTGGCAAATAGACCAACTGAGGCTCAATGTCAGGAAAAGTTTCTAGCAATTAAAAACTGCCCCCAGGTGAAACGGGTTCCCCTTGGAGAGGGTGGACTTCATCTCCTTGGAGCCCTCTAGGTAGAGGGTGGATGACTATTTGTATATAATAAAATTTGTTTACAGGCATGGTTTGAACTTGATACCTACTGCAGTCTTTTCTAATTCTCAAATTCAGTGACTATAAGAAAGGAATAAGAAAGCAGGTTGATGGTAGAGAGAATGTGGTTGAGGCAACTCCCTTAGCAAAATGGCTTTATTTCTGGGAAGGAAGGGCAGAATTTGTCCAGAGACATTGGAGAATTGACTGATAGAGGCAGGGAAGTTGGGAGCTGGCTGGGCAAGGGGGAAAGACCTGCTAGAAATACAAGGAGAAAAAGAAAAAGGACTGGGGATTTCGTATGTGCCCATTAAGTGCCAGACACTGGGCTAAGGGCCCAACCGTGGACTCTGCCACAGGGGTTCCAATCAGTGTGCTGGAGGCACAGTTGTGTGAGTGCTGGTGGGATATGCCTTGATCTTGCCATTTGATGGGTCCATATTTTGTCCCCAGTTGGGTTATCCTTCTTTCTGTGATTTCCTTGCATGTCATGTGTTATAGTCTGCACAGACTCACTATCTATGTCTCTGGATGATCTTTGGCTATCCTTCATATGAGCCTTAATTTTGATTCTTCTGATTTGACCTTCTACATCCTCACCAAAAAAATATTGCTGTTAAAAGAAAAAGGTCAGTTTTTAAGAGAAGCTTGGGGTAATTGCTCCTAGGCAGCCCAGCCCACTCGCTCCTTCTGTTCCATTCAATGGTATTTTCTGACAAACACATAATGATTAGCCAACTGATTAGCCTAGGAGTTTTAGAATTACCTGGTTTTGCCTGTGTGGATAGTTAGGCCAAACTTTTAAAGGTGATTATGGGTCTCCAAAAGGCTCTGCAATGTTCTGGGGTTTGACCCAATGCCTACAAATGAAACCCCAAACAGGAGCATCTGGAGGAGTTTACACATGGAAAATCCCTCTTCCATTTGGACTGTGTGACTGTAGCAAATGCCTTTGCTAAGATGTCTCTATCTCCTTGTTATCAGGTCCACCTGATATGAATAATCAGAAGGCTGTTGAATAAGGTTCTGTCTGCTATTCCATCTTCCAAAGAACCCTAGGAGATTTTGCCATACACATGGGAAATAACACAGAGGAGGGCCTTTAAGACAGCATTTTGCTCTGCCAAATGAAGTGATTTTTTAAAATAGTCAATAAACAATAAACACAGTGGGAGTTTGTCCTCTCTATATCTTTTACTTGATTATGTGATGATTAAGATGTGGTCCACTGTGGAATATCTTTTGGGAAAACAAGCCTTTTAGTTCCTTTCCAATGTTCTTGTAAAGCATACCCTTGAGATGTACATTTTCAGAACAATTTTGGATGAATGAGATAATAGGCATATGGGGCAGTAGTTAGAGATATTCTCTCAATTACCATTTTTTCTTGGGGGGAAGGATATATTTCAGACTCTTTGGATCTCCCCTCTTTTATGAAACTTGAGAAGTGATCCTCAAGATCTTTGAAATGAAGCTTTTTGTATAATTGGCCTTATCTTGGTGCTTTTTCCATCTGTTTTCTTCAGTGTTTTTTTTTTCCATTTCCTCCACCCAAGACTATATGGTGTCCTTAAGAGTTTGGTAGAAACATCTTTACAGATCTTTCCCAATTTTGGTTGTTTTTCTTTTCTTATTTTCCTTCTGGGTTCATTCTTAAATGCCCCCAGACTGACTTTGTTTAGTATGGTCTTTCACCAAGATTTCTTTCCATTTGCTTCTTCTCCCTCCAAGGTTGCTTGCTTTTGGATTTAAAAAAAAATCCTACTCAGAACCCCCTCATCCTTCTTCCCTATAAGAATATGTGAAGGACATGTGCCTTCTCAATGGGGAGAAAGTGAGGGGGGAAAAGGAGAGTATCTGGAACTCAACATCTTGAAAATAAATGCAAAAACAATTTTACATGTAACTGTGGAAAAGAAAAATATTTTGAAAAGAATAGGGAAAGAAGTTTCTCTTTGGATTGGCTGTCCTATCTCTGTGGTAGGAAAGAAGAAATTAAGTATTTGTTGGTTAAGGTGACATCTGAGCTCTCTTGGTCATTTCATTTTGGCAACAGATTTACATCACTTACTTTCCCCAGAAATTGTTCTAATAGGTGCTAATGTCCTTTCCTCCACCCATTCTCCATCTCCCCCTTTTCTCCCTATAAATAGGCTAGATTGTTGTTGCCTTATTGTATGCCAGGACCCAGCAAGATGACATATGTAAAGTGATTAGCAAGCCTGAAAGCGTCATATAAAAAGCAAGCTATTTCATTATTCTCATTTTTATTTTCTCCTACTTTTAGATTAATGTTGACCTTTTCTCTAACAAGTTGCTGGTTTGTACAGAGACAGCTGAATCAGGAATGACCACCACATCAGTAATGAGTCATTGCTTGTCTGTTAACATATAATCGATTCCATTTTTCGTGATGTTTTTGGGTGCTGACCATATCCAGTGCCTCATGAGCTTGTTTTTTCTCCAAGTAAGTTCCTGACATATAGATGGAAGCCTTTAACTTGTCCCATTCCTTGTTCCAGAACCATGTTTTCCTGTATATTTTATTTTCCTTCTCTGCCCTTTTTATTCAATTGAACAATCACTAAAGTATATGTTGTTTTAATTTGAAGTGTTCTTAATGAATTCTGTATAGAATTTTCCCACCTCCTCATCCCCTGCAACAGTGGTACAACATTGATGCATAAGCTACAATTATCTTCATGGTGGTCTTTTTACAATACTTACCATGAGCGCCGCAATGCAAGATGACCAAGCGTCCTATGAAATTAGGTTTCGTGCTGCTTTTATACGCACAAGAAAACCAATTCTGCCAATGCCTTTCTTTTCCTATCCAAAGAGAATGTGTGACTCATTTTTTTTGATTTACCTGCAGCTTTATGTTGACTACTGGTTTCATTTAGAGGGAAAATGGTAGGACTATTCTGATTCAGTTTGTCCCACAGGGTCTGCTTATTGTTTATGGGCCAAGGATCAATTGTTGAGAAGACCATAGGCTCATTTAAAATTTCTAACCAGCCTCAAAATTATATGATTTGGGCCTCCCCTCTGGGGCTTTTTCTGCCATTCTGTTGTTGCAACTGTAGAAGGGGAAGAGACCTGCCCAGGGTTGGGGGACATTTTGAAATTGCATCAGGTGCACGGACAGCAGTGGCTAAAGACCACATCATCAAGTGGATGTCTCTGGATTTATCTAAGATGAGGCTTGGAAAGAAAGCAGGTCATTCCCCTGGCCTGTTCTCAATGTCTTTCATGTTTCTGCTGGGTCAAACCTCCCAGAGTTTGCATGCTACTGATAGACCCTTGGAGAACCCAGGATCATCTTCCCATCATTATTGGGCCATACGGGGAGGATTTTTGTGGAGGATTTGCGGAGACAGATCATTTTTGAACTTTGCGATCTGAGTTCTATATGGAGATCTCAAAAGGTTTTTATCGCTAATTTCTACATGATGCTAACTAGAGATATTTCTGCAGTTAGGTAGTTGGGAGACTAAAATCAGATGCTAGTGTCACATTGGCTGGGTTGTAATTGTTAAAAAATGGTCATGCTGACTCTATAGAGGTGGTACTCTATGTAGTTGAGACTGTTTCCTGTGCTAGATTGTTGCCTGTAGCTATCACAGGCCGTCAAATTGGTGAATTCAGTGTATAGAGTTGTACATTTATCCAGAATGCAATGGGATTATCTTTAAATTTTTTGTATTTATTTAATTAAATATTCCCCAATTACATGTAAACATTTCTAACATTCATTTTTTTTTTCCTTTTTGCTGAGGCAATTGGGGTTAAGTGACTTGCCCAGGGTCACACAGCTAGGAAATGTTAAATGTCTGAGGGCATAACATTCATTTAAAAAAAAATGAGATCCAAATTCCCTACCTTCTTCCCACCCCTTTTACTTTTTGAGAAGGCAAGCAATTTGATATCAATTATACATGTGAAGTCATGCAAAATATTTCCGCATTAGTCATGTTGCAAAAAAAAACAATAAAAAGAGAGAAATTAAAGATGTGCTTCACTCTGCATCATTTCTCTCTGGAGGTAGATGGCATCTTTTAACACGGGACCTTTGGAATTAGTTTGGATCATTGTCTTCATCGGGGTAGCTAAGTCTTTCACAAATTATTTTCTTTATAATATTCTTGCAGTGGGATTTGTGAGAAGATGACTTGGGGATCTCTGCTTGAGCCACACTTTGGTCTAGTAGATGGTAGAAGAACAGAGTATCCCTTGCCTGTTGGCACACTAGGACATGGTACCTTGTATGTGTGTTTGTGTGTATGTGTGTGTGTGTGTTAACCTAAGTGTCTAGTGGGATGCTACAATGCTTTTAACATTAACTTTCATTTGGAATTTATTTTATTTTACTTATATTTTTTAACAAATACAAATATTTTTATTTTATTTTTGTATAAATAGAAATGCATTTCTATTTATCTTAAATTCAAATTTAATTAAACTAAATTCAATATCTTTAACAATGAAGAAGAGGGGGGCACAGATGGCATGTTCTTCAAATTTGTATCTCACATGAAGCAACTAGTATGGAAAAATCAATATCTAAAGAGATCTCAGTGGGCCAGAATGGTGGGAAGAATCTAACAAGATTAAATGAAATAGAAATCAAACATAAAGTTTGGCTCTTGGATTTAGAAAACCAGTTGCATGCTGTCCGCAGGGGGCATTTTGCTTGACAACTGTTTGTATTCAAAAAAGCTTTAAGGTCTTAATATAATGGAAGTTTGATATATCAAGTATGTAGAGTGGCAACCCAAACAGCCAACATGATCTTAGACTCCACCGAGTGGGATAATGACCAAGGCTAGTGGATGGTGCTCCTCTTGTTTCTTAGCTTTTTCTGAAGTCTTGTTCCAGATGTCCAGATTTTAAGAAAGACACTGATATGTTGGAACCTATGCAGAGGAGGATCAGAATAGGGAGGGAACTCTAAACCTCACCACATGGGGATCAACTGAAGCAATTGGGCATGGGTAGCCTGGAGAAAAGATTTTTTTTTAGGGGAGAGAGATAAGGATAACATGAGAGTAGTTTTCAAATATTTGAAGGGTTTTCATGTGATGCCAGAGAAACAGAATCAGTAATAATGGGGGAAAACTATAGGGAGACAGATTTCAGCTCTAGAATAGTGGACTTGAAGTCAACAGACTTAAGTTCAAGGGCTAGCTTGATCTTGGTCAAATTTCTCTGATCGTTCGATCAATAAGTATTTATAAAACATCTATTATATGACAGGCGCTGCGCAGGGTTCTGGGGCTACAAAGAATTAACCAGTCACTACCCTGCCTTCAAGAAGCAGACATTCTCTCAGACTCTGTCTTCTCATATTTGATAAGGAGAATAATGCATTCTGTCTCAGGTTTGTTTTGAAGATCAAAGGAGAAAATGAATTAACTTTGGCAATTGGAAAACACTTTAGAAAGGTGTGTTATGCTATTAATTTGAAAATAGAATAAGCGACCTAGTGAGGTAGTGACTTTTTTGTCACTAGAGGTGTTCAATCAGAGTCTAGAAGGCCACTTGTCAGGGCTATTGAATAGAAGATTAATTAATCAGGGAAAGGGATGGACCCAGTGACCATTCATTTCAGTTCTGAAAGGCTGTGATGTTTATGTTCCCCTATTAGGGTCCCCATGTCCAAAATGTTAGCCTTCCACTCCTTACCAAGGCTATTGGTGAATATTGGTGAAGCGTTATAAGAACCATCAGACTCACCATATGCCCTGCCCTCAGGGCAGTCAGGTCACTGAGACAAAAACCTCATATCAGAGTAATAGACATTATTACTTCTAGACAATTGAGGGCCTGAACATTCCCAAAGAAGCGTAAGAATCAGTCTACAGCGCCTTAAGGCCTGCCAAATGGAGCCTGGAGAGATGTGGCTTAGAAAGAAGGCCCTTTCCCTGCTCAAGGTGCTAATGTTCCCTTGACTGAGCCCTCAGGCCATGGGCATCTCTTCTCTCTCAAGCAGATTATTCAGAGTAGCAATGTGGTCCTGCTAGAGCTTTTAGACCTTGGTACTCAAGAGAGAGGCTCTCTATTGGGACAGTAATATAAAAGGAGTCAGAATGACACAGAGTGAGGAACTTGGAGTTAGGGGACCTGATTCCAAAGCTACTTCTGCCCCCTGCTACATATAAGACTTTGAGCAAGTCATTCTTCCTATCTGGGCCTCAGGTTCCTCATTTATGGATTGAAAGGGATCAGACTAGATGGCTTCTGAGGTTCTATCCAGCTAGAGAATTGGGCTTATCTGATGACATGATTTCTAAAGTGACTTCCAGCTTCAGTATTCTATGTTCAGTGTTCCAGAATTGACAATGGGTATTCTAGAATCTTATGTTCTCTTCCCAGCTTGAACATTTAATGTTCACTGTTTCAGACCCGATAAAGGATATTCTATATTTTTAGGTTTCCTTTCACCTTGAGCATTCTATGTTCGGTATTCCAGGACTGACAATAGGTATCCTATAATTTTTAGATTTTCTTTGAGCTTCAGCATTCTGTGTTCAGTGTTCCAGAACTGACAATGGGTATTCTATAATCTTAGGTTGTCTTTCACCATGAGCAATCTATGGTCAGTGTACCAGAACTGACAATGGGCATTCTATATTTTTATGGTCTCTTTCACATTGAGCATAATATGTTCAATGTTTCAGAACTGACAATGGGTAATCTATATTTTTAGGTTTTCTTCCTGCTTGAGCATTCTATGTTCAGTGTTCCAGGACTGACAATAGGTATTCTATATTTTTAGACTTCCTTCCAATTTCTGTATTCTATGTTCCATGTTTGAGAACTGACAATGAGAATTCTATATCCTTAGGGTCTCTTTCATCTTGAGCATAATATGTTCAATGTTTGAGAACTGACAATGGGTATTGTATATTTTTTAGATTTTCTTCCACCTTCAGTATTCTATGTTCAGTGTTTCACAACTGACAATAGGAATTCTAAAATCTTAGGTTCTCTTTTACTTTGAGATTTCAATGTTCAGTGTTCCAGAAATGATAATGGGTATTCTATATTTTTAAATTTTTTTCCAGCTTCAGTATTATTTGTTCAGTGTTCCAGAACTGACAACGAGTATTCTATATTCTTAGGTTCTCTTTCAACTTGAGCATTCTATGGTCAGTATTTCAGAACTAATAATGGCTATCCTATATTTTTAGATTTTGTTCAAGTTTAAGCATTCTATGGTCAGTGTTCCAGGACTGACAATGGGTATTCAATAATCTTATGTTGTCTTTCACCTTGAGCAATCTATGTTACATGTTTCAGAACTGACAATGGGTAATTTCATACTATTAGATTTTCTTCTACTTTCAGCATTCTATGTTCAGTGTTCCAGGATTGACAATGGGTATTCTATATTTTTAGATTTTCTTCCAGCTTGAGCATTCTATGTTGTGTTTCAGAACTGACAATGGAAATTCTATATTCTTAGGTTCTCTTTCACCTGGAGCATAATATGTTCAATGTTTCAGAACTGACAATAAGTATTCTATATTTTTAGATTTTCTTCCACTTTCATTATCCTATGTTCAGTGTTTCACAACTGACAATAGGAATTCTAGAATCTTAGGTTCTCTTTTACTTTGAGCATTCTATGTTCTGTGTTTCAGAACTGATAATGGGTATTCTATATTTTTAGGTTTTCTTCCAGTTTCAGCATTCTTTGTTCAGTGTTTCAGAACTGATAATGGGTATTCTATATTTTTGGATTTTCTTCCAGCTTCAATGTGCTATGTTCAATGTTCCAGAACTGACAATGCTTATTCTATAATGTAAGGTTCTCTTTCACCTTGAGCATTCTATGTTCAATATTTCAGAACTGATAATGGGTATTATATATTTTTAGATTTTCTTCCAGTTTCAGTGTTCTATGTTCAGTATTTCAGAATTGATATTGGGTATTCTACATTTTTAGATTTTCTTACAACTTTAGTATTGTATGTTCAGTGTTCCAGGGCTCACAATGGGTATTCTATATTCTCAGGTTCTCTTTCACTTTGAGCATTCTAGGTTCAATGCTTTACAACTGACAATGGCTATTCTATATTTTTAGATTTTCTTCCAGCATCGGTATTCTATGTTCCATTTTCAACAACTGACAATGGTATTCTATAATCTTAGTTTCACTTTCTACTTGAGCATTGTATGTTCAGTGCTTTAGAAATGATAATGGGTATTCTCTTTTTTTATATTTTCTTCCAGTTTCGGTGTTCTATGTTCAGTTTTCCAGTGGTGACAATGGCTATTCTATATTTTTTAGATTTTCTTCCACCTTCAGTATTCTATGTTCAGTGTTCCAGAACTGACAATGAGTATTCTATATTCTTAGGGTCTCTTTCAGCTTGAGCATTCTATGTTCAAGTGTTTCAGAACTGATAATGGATATTCTATATTTTTAGATTTTCTTCCAGTTTCAGCATTCTATGTTGAGTGTTTCAGAACTGACAATGGTATGATGTATTCTTAGGGGCTCTTTCACCTTGAGCATTCTGTGTTCAGTGTTTCAGAACTGATAATGGGTATTCTATACTTTTAGATTTTCTTCCAGTTTCAGCATGCTTTGTTCAGTGTTTCACAACTCACAATAGGAATTCTAAAATCTTAGGTTCTCTTTCAACTTGAGCATTCTGTGTTCAGTGTTTCAGAATTGATAATGGGTATTCTATATTTTTAGATTTTCTTCCTGTTTCAGCATTCTCTATTCAGTGTTCCAGAATTGACAATAGGTATTCTATAATATTAGGTTCTCTTTCAACTTGAGCAATTTGTGTTCAGGGTTTTAGAACTCTTAGCTTCTCTTTCCCCTTGAGCATTTTTTTTCAGTGGTTCATTATTGATAATGTCTATTCTATAATTTTAGATTTTCTTCCAGCTTGAGTGTTCTATGTTCAATGTTCCAGAACTGACAATGGATATTCTATAATCTAAGGTTCTCTTTCACCTTGAGCTTTCTATGTTCAATGTTTCAGAACTGATAATGGGTATGTTTTTAGATTTTCTTCCAGTTTCAGTGTTCTATGTTCAGTATTCCAGAATTGATATTGGGTATTCTATATTTTTAGATTTTCTTCCAACTTTAGTATTCTATGTTCAATGTTCCAGGGCTCAAAATGGATATTCTATATTCTTAGGTTCTCTTTCACTTTGAGCATTCTATGTTCAGTGTTCCAGGAGTGACAATGGGTATTCAATATTGTTAGGTTCACTTTCACCTTGAGCATTCTAGGTTCAGTGCTTTACAACTGACAATGGCCATTTTATATTTTTAGATTTTCTTCCAGCTTCAGTATTCTATGTTCAATTTTCAAGAATTGACAATGGTATTCTATAATCTTAGTTTCACTTTCACCTTGAGCATTCTAGGTTCAGTGCTTTCCAACTGATAATGGCCATTTTATATTTTTAGATTTTCTTCCAGCTTCAGTATTCTATGTTCAATTTTCAACAACTGACAATGGTATTCTATAATCTTAGTTTCACTTTCTACTTGAGCATTCTATGTTCAGTGTTTCAGAACTGACAATGGGCATTCTATATTTTTTAGAATTTCTTCCAGCTTCAGTATTCTATGTTCAGTGTTCCAGGACTAACAATGGGTATTTAATATTGTTAGGTTCTCTTTCACCTTGAACATTCTAGGTTCAGTGCTTTGGAACTGATAACAGGTATTCTATTTTTTTTTAATATTTACTACCAGTTTCAGTGTTCTATGTTCAGTTTTCCAGAAGTGACAATGGCTATTCTATATATTTCAGATTGACTTCCAGCTTCGGTATTCTATGTTCAGTCTTCCAGAAATGACAATAAGTATTCTCTATTCTTAGGTTCTCTTTCAGCTTGAGCATTCTATGTTCAGTATTTCAGAACTCATAAAGGGTATTCTATATTTTTAGATTTTCTTCCAATATTAGCATTCTCTGTTCAGTGTTCCAGAATTGACAATGGGTATTCTATAATCTTAGGTTCACTTTTACCTTGAATCTTCTATGTTCAGTGTTTGAGAACTCATAATGGGTATTCTATATTTTTTAGATTTTCTTCCAGTTTCAGCATTTTATGTTCAGTGTTTCACAACTGATAATAGGAATTCTAAAATCTTAGTTTCTCTTTTACTTTGAAAATTCTATGTTTGGTGTTCCAGAACAGACAATAGCTATTTTATATTTTTAGATTTCCTTCCAGTTTCAATATTCTATGGTCATAATGTGTTCATAATATGAACATAATATGTTCAATGTTTCAGAACTGCCAATGGGTAATCTATATTTTTAGGTTTTCTTCCTGCTTGAGCATTCTATGTTCAGTGTTTGAGAACTCATAATGGGTATTCTATATTTTTTAGATTTTCTTCCAGTTTCAGCATTTTATGTTCAGTGTTTCACAACTGATAATAGGAATTCTAAAATCTTAGTTTCTCTTTTACTTTGAAAATTCTATGTTTGGTGTTCCAGAACAGACAATAGCTATTTTATATTTTTAGATTTCCTTCCAGTTTCAATATTCTATGATCATAATGTGTTCATAATATGAACATAATATGTTCAATGTTTCAGAACTGACAATGGGTATTTCATATTTTTTAGATTTCCTCCCAGTTTCAGCATGCTTTGTTCAGTGTTTCACAACTTACCATAGGAATTCTAAAATGTTAGGTTCTCTTTTACTTTGAGAATTCTATGTTCAGTTTTCCAAAAGTGATAATGGATATTTTATATTTTTAGGTTTTCTTCCAACTCCAGTATTCTTCGTTCAATGTTCTAAAACTGACAATGTGTATTCTATATTCTTAGTTTCTCTTTCAACTTGAGCATTCTATGTTCAGTATTCCAGAACTGACAATAGGTATTCTATATTTTTTAGATTTTCTTCCAGCTTGAGCATTCTATGTTCAGTATTTCACAACTTACCATAGGAATTCTAGAATTTTAGGTTCTCTTTTACTTTGAGAATTCTATGTTCAGTGTGTTAGAACTGATAATGGGTCTTCTATATTCTTAAATTCCCTTTCACCTTGAGCATTCTATGTTCAGTCTTCCAGGACTGATAATGTGTAGTCTATATTTTTTAGATATTCTTCCAGCTTTAGTATTCTATGTTCAGTGTTCCAGGACTGACAATGGGTATTCTATAA
>JAJPUD010006267.1:14675-48889 GCA_023553655.1 Myrmecobius fasciatus | reverse complement strand
TTCTATATTTTTAGGTTTTCTTCCTGCTTGAGCATTCTATGTTCAATGTTTCAGAACTGACAATGGGTATTGTATATTTTTTCAGATTTCCTTTCACTTTCATTATCCTATGTTCAGTGTTTCACAACTGACAATAGGAATTCTAAAATCTTAGGTTCTCTTTTACTTTGAGAATTCTATGTTCAGTGTTTCAGAACTGATAATGGGTCTTCTATATTCTTAAATTCTCTTTCACATTGAGCATTCTATGTTCAGTGTTCCAGGACTGACAATGTGTATTCTATATTTTTTAGATTTTCTTCCAGCTTCAGTATTTTGTGTTAAGTGTTCCAGGACTGACATTGGGTTTTCTATAATCTTAGGTTCTCTTTACCTTGAGCATTCTATGTTCAGTGGACCAGAACTGACAATGGGTATTCTATATTTTTAGGGTCTCTTTCACATTGATCATAATATGTTCAATCTTTCAGAACTGACAATGAGTATTCTATATTTTTAGATTTTCTTCCACTTTCATTATCCTATGTTCAGTGTTTCACAACTGACAACAGGAATTCTAAAATCTTAGTTTCTCTTTTACTTTGAGCATTCTCTATTCAGTGTTCCAGAACTGATAATGGGTATTCTACATTTTTAGGTTTTTTTCCCATTTTCAATATTCTATGTTCAGTGTTCCAGAACTGACAAAGGGTATTCTATATTCTTAGGTTCTCTTTCAACTTGAGCATTCTATTTTTAGTATTTCAGAACTGATAATGGGTATTCTATATTTTTAGATACTGTTACACGTTAAGCATTCTATGTTCAGTGTTCCAGAACTGACAATGGGCATTCTATATTCTTAAGTTCTCTTTCAACTTGAACAAACTATGTTCTGTGTTTCAGAACTGATAATGGGTATTCTATATTTTTTAGATTTTCTTCCAGTTTCAGCATTCTATGTTCAGTGTTCCTTAGCAGTGTTCCTTACCAATGGCTATTCTATATTTTTTAGATTTTCTTCCAGCTTCAGTATTCTATGTTCAGTGTTCCTGAACTGACAATGAATATTTTATATTCTTAGTTTCTCTTTCACCTTGAGCATTATATTTTCATTTTTCCAGGACTGACAATGGGCATTCTATATTGTTAGGTTCTCTTTCACCTTGAGCATTCTATTTTCAGTATTTCAGAACTGATAATGGGTATTCTATATTTTTAGATACTGTTCCAGGTTAAGCATTCTATGTTCAGTGTTCCTGAACTGACAATGAATATTCTATATTCTTAGTTTCTCTTTCACCTTGAGCATTCTATATCCATTTTTCCAGGACTGACAATGGGTATTCTATATTGTTAGGTTCTCTTTCACCTTCAGCATTCTAGGTTCATTGCTTCAGAAATGACAATGGATATTCTATAGTTTTAGATTTTCTTCCAGTTTCAGCATTCTAGGTCCAGTGTTTCAGAACTGACAATGGGTATTCTATATTCTTAATTTCTCTTTCAACTTGAGGAATCTATGTTCTGTGTTGCAGAGTTGATCTTGGGTATTCTATATTTTTAGATTTCCTTCCAGTTTTAGTATTCTATGTTCAGTTTTTGAGAACTGATCATGGGTATTCTATATTTTTCAGATTTTCTTCCAGCTTGAGCATTCTATGTTCAGTGTTTCACAGCTGACAATAGGAATTCTAAAATCTTAGCTTTTTTTTTTTTACTTTGAGAACTCTATGTTCAGTGTTCCAGAACTGATAATGGGTCTTCTATATTTTTAGGTTTTCTTCCAGCTTCAGTAATATATGTTCAGTGTTCCAGGACTGACATTGGGTATTCTATAATCTTAGGTTCTCTTTCACCTTGGGCATTCTATGTTCAGTGTACCACAACTGACAATGGAAATTCTGTATTCTTAGGGTCTCTTTCATGTTGATCATAATATGTTCAATGTTTCACAACTGACAATAGGAATTCTATAATCTTAGGTTCTCTTTTACTTTGAGCTGTCTATATTCAGTGTTTCAGAGCTGACAATGGGTATTCTATATTTTTAGATTTTCTTCCTTCTTCAGTATTCTATGTTCAGTTTTCCAGAACTGACAATGGTATTCTATATTCTTAAGTTCTCTTTCAACTTGAGCATTCTGTGTTCAGTGTTTCAGAACTGACAATGGGTATTCTATATTTTTAGATTTTCTTCCAGCTTCAGTATTCCATGTTCAGTTCTCAAGAACTGACAATGGTATTCTACATTCTTAGGCTTTCTTTCAATTGAGCATTCTATGTTCTGTGTTTCAGAACTGATAATGGGTTTTCTATATTTTTAGTTTTTATTCTATTTTCAGCATTCTGTGTTTCTTTGTTTCAGAACTGATAATAGGTTTTCTATATTTTTAGTTTTTCTTCGATTTTCAGCATTCTGTGTTTCTTTGCTTCAGAACTGATAATGGGTATTTCATATTTTCAGATTCCCTTTCACCCTGAGCATTCTATGTTCAGTGTTTCTGAACTGACAGTGTGTATTCTATATTTTTTAGATTTTCCTGCAGCTTCAGTGTTTAATGTCCAATGTTCCAGAACTGACAATAGGTATTCTATAATCTTAATTTCTTTTTCACCTTTCTCTTTCTATGTTCGGTGTTTCAGAACTGACAATAGCTATTCTATGTTTTTAGATTTTCTTCTAGCTTCAGTATTCTTTGTTCAATGTTCCAGAACTGACAATGAGTATTCTACATTCTTAGGTTCTCTTTCACCTTGAACATTCTATTTTCAATGTTCCAGGTCTGACAATGAGTATTCTATATTGTTAGGTTCTCTTCCACCTTGAGCATCCTAGGTTCAGTGTTTCAGAACTGATAATGGGTATTTTATATTTTTAGATTTTCTTCCAACTTCAGTATTCTATGTTCTGTTTTCCAGAACTGACAATGGTTTTCTATATTCTTAGGCTCTCTTTCAACTTGAACATTCTGTGTTCAGTTTTTCAGAACTGACAATGGGTATTCTATATTTTTAGATTTTCTTCCAGTTTCAGTATTCTCTATTTAGTGTTCCAGAATTGACAATGGGTATTCTATAATATTAGGTTCTCTTTCACCTTGAATATTCTATGTTCAGTGTTTCTGAACTGATAATGGGTATTCTTTAATCTTTGGTTCTCTTTCACCTGGAGCATTCTATGTTCCGTGTTCCAGAACTGACAATGGGTTTTCTATATTCTCAGGTTCTCTTTTAACTTGAGCAATCTATGTTCTGTGTTTCAGAACTGATAATGGGTATTCTATATTTTTAGATTTTCTTCCAGCTTCAGTATTCTATATTCAGTGTTCCAGAATTGACAATGGGTATTCTCTAATCTTAGGTTCTCTTCTCAGCTTGGAATTTCAATGTTCAGTGTTTCAGACCTGATAATGGGTATTCTGTATTTTTTAGGTTCCCTTTCACCTGGGGCATCCTATGTTCAGTGCTTCAGAACTGACAATGGGTATTCTATATTCTTAGGTTCTCTTCCATTGTGTTCAGTTTGACTCTCCCTACTCTGAGATTCTCTGTTCTCAAGTTTGACATTCAGCAAACTTTTATTAAAGCTAACAGCTATTTGAAAGAGAAGCACCTTGGGGTCAGCAAGACTTATGGTAGATTTCTGCCTTGGACTCATAAAGACTGTTTGACCCAGGGAGTGAGTGGTCACTTCCTTGCCTTGCTTTTCAGCATCCAGGTCTCTCCCTAAATCACAGTGTAGGGGCCATCTGTTTTTGTAAAGAGAATTCACTTGTTAGGAGTTCCCCATAGCTTAGAAATCCCAGATGTAGTTTAAAAACAAATTGTTCTAGATTCTGTGCCAGGTCCTAGGCATATTAAAACAAATTGGGACCACTTCTTGCCCCCAGGGAGTTGACATTCCAGTATATCTTGTATTGTATACAACACTCCATGCTCTCTGGTCTAAGCCTCCTTGCAGGGCCAATATTCTGTGTTCCATATTCTAAGGTCCCTTTTCCCTCTCCCATTAGAACATTTCACATTCTAATAACCATGGCTGATATTGAGTAGTTCTTTAAGGTTTTGAGAATACCTTATCTACCACAATTCATTGGATTCTCACCATAACCCTGGGAAGAAGGGGGAAGAGGGATTATTTCCCCTATTTTCCCAATGGGGAACCTAAGGCTCACAGAATCCTATGTGGGGGATTAAATATTTCTCTAGATTTCAAAAGCAGCAAGCCTTCCCAACATACCCTCCTTCCTCTTGAAAAACTTAAAAGTCCTTACTGCTATAACATCTTGTGCCCTATTATGTTCTATTATTCTAATGATTGTATAAGATAGTTCCCAAATCCTGCAGAAAGCCCTTCACCAGTCTCGAGACGCAGTTCCAACTATTATCATTATCATCACTTGCTTCCTTGTCAAAGAGCCTTTATTAAATTTCAACATTGGCAGAGCAGACAGCCATGCCCAGCATTAAATATCACCCTTCATCACAACAAACCCTTAAAACCAACTGTGTCTAAGACACTGTACAAGGCTAGCTGGGAGAACCAAGAGCCTTCCTAGACAGCGGGGGGAGGGGAGAGGCAGGAAAGACATTTGGACAGAGACAGACAGCTCATGATTGCAGGCAGGGTGGGATAAGCCCTCCCTGAGTGGATGGGAAATAGGTGCTATCATGGACATAAAACACTGGAGATGTTCTCTAGGAGAAACCTCCTGAAGGTGCATGAATCCTAGACATGGCAGGAAGGGAGGGAAGGGAAGGGGAAGGAGGGAAGAAGAGGGGCAGATGCTGGGAGTGCTCATCACCCAACTGGAGGTGGATGACCAGCTTGGCCCCCCATCCCTGTACTTTTGGCAAAGTAACTTTCTCCTCCCAGGCTAGAAAATGCAGGGGCTTGGAGAAATGGTCTCTAAGCTCTGGCTTTCTGTGTTCTATTTATAAAAAGACCAACACCAGGTACACAGAACAAAAGAGCTAGGCTCTTAAAGCTGGTACATATGCATAATAAAAGCAGGAATGGGGGCCTTGCTTCCTCAGTTTCATTTACATGCTAATTGAAGAGGTTCTTGGTGCTGTGGTACTCCAGCCTCTGGCCAATTTGGTGGTTTTGTGTTTGAGTTTTGGAGGGGGAGTTGGGCCTGGAAGGTGGGTTGGGGGTGACTTCAAATCCCAATTAAGGATAAAACAAAAACCAGAAGCAATTTCTAAGTCGGATGAATGGGCCCATGGGCTTCATATCAAGCTGGGACCCAGGGAGAGATCTTTGCCTTCATCTGGAGAATTTGCATTGACTTTTTGGTTGCCTGGCCAACTATGGTGGTTCAGAGCTTGCCCTAGTCAGCGAGTGCTTCCTAGGTGCTCTACCTTCCTGGGGAGGTGCTAGGAGCCCCAGAATGGCCTGGGAGATCTGAAATCAAGTAGATGAGAACAGATAACCATGAGACCAGAAACAATATGATCAAGATGCATGGTGGGACACAAGGAACTTGGCAGGGAGGAGACACGTGAAACCTAGAACAGGGCAGTATGATGGCATCATGGGAAGGCACCAGGGGTTCTGCCACCTAAGAAGGAGCACCCATACATCCCTTTGTGGATGTCCTTCATATATGCACACTTAGTTTTATATTTTTTATAAATTTATATATATATATATATACATATATATGTATATGTATATACATATATAGTTACATAGTCTTATTTTGCTACAGGCTGAAGTTACAGAAAAAGGGAAAAATAGTGTCTGCTCTCCAGGAGCTCAACATGCACACATCAATGCACACAGGGTTAACCCTGTTTGCCTCAGTTTTGTCATCTATAAAATGGGAATAATAATAGGGTTGCAAGACTATACCATGATCAATTCTGATGGACAGGGCTCTTTTCAACAATGAGATGATTCAGAGCAGTTGCAATGGTCTTGTGATGAAGAGAGCCACCTGCACCCAGAGAGAGGAGGGTGGATCACAACATAGCATTTTCACTCTTTTTGTTGTTGTTGGCTTGCATTTTGTTTCTTTCTCATTTTTTTTTCCTTTTTGTTCAGATTTTTCTTGTGCAGAAAGATCACTGTATAAATCTGTATGTCCATAGTGGATTTAACATATATTTTCACCGTGTTTAACATATATTGGATTACTTGCTATCTAAGGGAGAGGGTGGAGGGGAAAGGGGAGAAAAATTGGAACACAAAGGTTTGGCAAGGGTTAATGTTGAAAAATTATCCATGCATATCTTTTGAAAATTAAAAAGCTTTAATTTAAAAAAAATAATTAGAATCATCAAAAAATAAAAACATAATGTTGCAAAGATCAAATGAGATCATATTTATAAAAAGCACTTAGCATAGTGCCTGACACATAGCAGGTGCTATATAAATGCTGATTCTCTCTGCTTTCCCTTATTAAAAATTTTGAATATCATGGGATTTTATATTTGATCTTGGAGGTAATAGGGAGCTGCTGACATTTATTGAGTAGGAGGTGCGATGGTCAACCCTGTGCTTTAGCAAAGTTACTTTGGCAGCTGAGTGAAGGATGGGCTGGAGTGGGGAGACTTAGGGAGAGTAGGTGATTGTAATAGTTGAGGCAATGGGGGAATTTGAGATGAGATGAAACATATGATTAAAAATTAAAAAAAAAACATTTGGTGATATGGCAATGGAGCTTGGGATGAGGATATCTTTATCATCTATATCTATATCTATCTATCTATCTATCTATCTATCTATCTGGAAGTCATATAGAGATGATAAGTGAATACATGGGAGCTATTGAAATCATCCAGTGAGATATTATAGAGGGAGCAGAGAAGAGGTCCAGGAAAGAGTCAGGGGCACTTATGGTCAGCAAGCATGAGCTGGATGAAAATTTGGTAAAGAAGCAATGAGATAAATAAGAGGAGAGCAATGTGAAAAGCTAGAGAGAAGAGTGTTATCAAAGTCAGAAACTGCAGACAGGTCAAGCTGGATGAGGATTGAGGAGAGGTCATTGGGCTGGGCAGGTAAGAAAGAGATCATGGATAAATGGAGAGAGCAGCTTGGGTTAAATTTTGATATTAGAAGCCAGAATACAGAGAGTGAGAGGAGAAGAAGGGGAAGGAACCATTACAGATGGATTTTTCAAGGATTTTAACCAAGAAGGAGACCCAAGATATAGGATGATAGCCAAGTTGATGTTATGATCAAGTGAAAATTTTTTTTAAATGAATGAGCTAGACATGGACATTTTCCTCTGGGAAGGAGTCAGTAGATAAGGACAGACTGAAGACTGGAGAGAAAGGGCTGGGATTTAGAGGATTTTGCCTTGGCAAAGAGAGAAGACAAATCTTCATATGAGATGGATATGAAGGTAGAGATAGTGGAAGAAAGGTGGAAGGATGGACTTTTCATTATTAGGTTCAATTTAGGGGGGCAAAGTATCAGGTATGATTCTCAGCTAAGAGAGAAGGTAGAGAAGAAGTGCCACGGGGATGTTTGAAGAGGGACGGAAAGGTTTGAAACAGTCACTGTAGTTCATGGGATAGCAAGTTGATTAGGGAAACGAAAAAGCACTGATATGCTGTAGTGAGGATTCAGTTGAAATTATGGGACATGAATTTGCATTGGACTCCCTCCACTAATGCTGTGGTTAACTAGGAGATTGTACTCCCTGTGTATATGGATGGGTATTTTCTCATCTCTTTATTTCTTCTGTTCCATGATGAAATATATTTTCTTTTGGATTAACATGTCTTCTGGCTGGTTGGTAAGCATAAATCTATTGATGGGGGCTCATGATCCATGGTTTTGAGTGGATGCTTTTCTGTGGACCTATGGGTGATGATTTAACTCATGCTACATAAATACATATATCCTAGCTCTGACATGTCATGTTCTGTTTTTGTCTAATTTGTCTTGGTTCTAGGGTTTAAGGTCCCTTCTGAAATTGACATTCCACGTTCTAAGGTCCCTTCCCACTGACACCGGATATTTTATCTTCTTGCATTCTAACTACAGCCACTCCTACTTCCCAACCTTAGCAAGGCTATTCAGAGATGCCTATATGAACAGAACAGGTATGGAACTGGAAAAAACCCCAAACCTCCATTTGGAGCGGACTTTTCACAAGGTGATCTGATAAGAAAACCACCAGATCCAAGCATTTGAAATGATGTTCCTGGAAATCTGGCTTGCTTTCAAAGCACCTGTTAACTTCTGAATGAATGGTTATCTTTATGTTCCATTTCTTAGAGTCTATTGGAGACCCACTGCATGGAAAGGGAGGCAATACACATTTATGTAGCCTCATTTTATCCTCACAAGAATTGGTGTTTTCCTCATTTTGCAGTTGAGGAAACTGAGGCAGACTTCCCCACAGCTATGTGACCTCGAGCAAATCATATAACTGTTTGCCTCAGTTTCTCCATCTGTAGAATGAGCTGGAGGAGGAAATAGTAGAAAAAAACACTCCAGGATCTCTGCCAGGAAAATCTCAAATGTGGTCATGAAGAGGCAGACACAACTGAAAAAATGACCGAATAACACCACCACATATCTATGGGTAATTTTTCAACATTTTTTTCTTGTAGACACGATTTTTCTTGCACAGCAAGATAAGTGTGGAAATATGTATACATATATTCTATTTTTCAAGTATTTTAACATAATTAACATGTAGTGGATTTCCTGCCATCTAGGGGAGGGATGGAAACTAGGGGGGGGAATTTGTAACAAAAAGCTTTGCAAGGGTCAATGTTGAAAAATTACCCATACATTTGTTTTGCAAATAAAAAGTTTTAATAAAAAATAATACTTTTATTTTTCTTAGTTACATGTAAAACAATTTTTTAGATTTGCTTTAAAATGGGGAGTTCCAGATTCTCTCCCTTCCTCCCTACCCCCACCTTCCATGAAGAAGGAACATGTAAAGATATGCAAAATATCCTATAAAAGTCATGTTATGAAAGAAAACATAGGTCCCCCCCAAAAAAAACCCCAAGAAAAATGAAGTAAAAAAATTCTTCAATCTGTAATCAGACACCAAAATCTCTCTATACTTTAGAAACAAATGGGGGGGGCATTTATCTTGGCTGAAATTTCATTTATCTGCCTGGAGGAAGGGGGCTGGATTATATGGTGGGAAGCAGCTGGTTGCACAATGGTTAGCATCTTGGGTCTGGAGACAGGAAGATCGGAGTTGCAATTCAGGCTCAGAAACATTCTAGATATGTGACCTTGGCCAAGTCTTTTAATCTCTGCCTGCCTCAGTTTCCTCCACTGTAAAATGGGGATAATAATACCACCCCTCTTCCAGGGCTATTGTGCAGATCAAATGAGGTTAAAAACAGTGCTTAGTGCAGTGCCTGGCACATAGTAGGCATTGGATCAATGCCCAGCCCCTTGCTCCTCTGAGCCCTTCGGCTTCCTTCCAGGCAGAAGAGTGTAGGATTGTTCGGCTTCCCTATCTTTGTCTGACCGGTCAATTTGTTTGCCCATTTCTGAGATGGTCACCACTAGGATCTCCAGGTGGGAGCCCAGGCCCCAGGTTGCTTAGCATTTCTCCTGAGCCAGCTCTCTCCTGTGTGTTGGCAGCTTTCCTAAAATCTGCTCCAGGCTTTGTTTCTGTCCTGCTGCCTCTGCCCCCTCCCTCCCTTTGCTTTTTAATGTCACTCAATAAATGTGGTTAAATCAATTAATTCATTAAATCCTACTCCTAATTAGTCAGCCACCTCTAACAGCAAATTAGAGCTGCTTCCAGAAAGCCTCAGCTTTGCTTTGTTTTCAGGCTCTAGTGCTCTAAGCTCTTTGCTGATGTCATGGGCACAGCAGGGGCTGCTTCTTCCCTAGCAAGGCTAAGGGCAGAGTTTTTGGAGGGACCAGACCCCTCTGGGGAGCCAAGGCAACGTGGGGGAGGGAGAGGAACCATCCAATGCAGTTTCCCAAGGCTCAGCCTTGAATCCAGAGCAACTGTGAATTTTCTCCATAGCTACCGATTTAACCCTTTCTTAGCCATCTCCTCAGCTGCTTTATTTTTCCTCTTCCTGGCTACCATGTGGACGTATCCCTATCTTAGCCCCCTTTTTTCCCTTCTCTCCTTCTACTTTCTCCTCCTCAGCTCCCATAGCTTCAAAGAGCAGCTCTCTGAAGGGTGTCCTAACCTTCCAGCTTTCTCTTGGTCCATACCTCCTCTTCACATGGATATCCCCCGCAGCCCCACTTGAACATTTCTCAAATGCTATGGATTCCTTATTTCTATTGAGACTCCTTATCACTCTGGTCCTAAATCTCAGAATCCTTAATTTGACACTTAAAACTGTATGGCCAGGAGTAAGTCATCCAAAACTCAATTTCCCATCTATCTCTCAATCTCCTGTCTCCACACCTTGGGCTATGCTATCTTTCAGGCTGGAACGAGTTCCCTCCTCAGCACCACCTTATAAATTTCCAGTCTATCTTCCAAATTCATCTCAAGGGTTACCTTAAAAAAATAAATCCATGCTAATCCCTCCCCATTAACTATTTGGCTCTCTCTCCCCTAATTACTTTGCACTTTTATGACATATATTTAAATGTGGGCAGCTAGATGGAAGAGTGGATAGTGAGGAGGGCCTGAAGTCAGGAAGACTCATTTTCCTGAGTGTAGACACTTCCTAGCTCTGTGACCCTGGGCAAGTCACTTATCCTGCTTGTCCCAATTTTTTTTTCTGTAAAATGACCCAGAGAAAGAAATGACAAATCACTCCAGTATCTTTGCTAAGCAAATGCTAAAGGGGGGGGCACAAAGAGTCAGACATGACTGAAAAACAACTGAAGAACAACAACAAAATTTGGATTTGCTTTTCTGTGTCGCTCTCTGCTCCTCCTCCTGTAAAGGTTCCTTGAGGATAGAGACTATTTCATATTTGTTTTTCTGTTCCAAGCACCTCTCAGCGCCCATTATATAGAAAGCACTTAATAAATGCATATGGAGTTGACTCAAATTTATATCAAATTTTTAAAAGGTATCTGATGCAGATTTTTCCTATTCAAAACTTTAATCTTATTTGAATGACGTTTATATCAGTCATTTGAAAGATTTTAACTTGTATATCATCAACTTTGGTCATCTTATCTTTGACAATATTCTCTATCCTTTGTTTGAATATCAATTCTCCTCTTAATCATAATCCTGAAAATGGCTTCTTGTTGATTAAATAAGGTTAGTTAATATGGTTATTAAATCTGGTTAAATAAAAAATGATGTGACCTTTTACATTTTGATCTCTTACCCAAACATACTATGGTATCTGGTGTAAAATATCAGTCTAAATCTTTCCTGCTAAACTACTTTTCAGTTTTTTTTTAGGGGTTCCTATAGTCCCTCATCTAGTAGTTTGTATTCTTTGTTTAATTTTACATCCTGAGGTTATTGGATGGTGCAGTGGATGGAGTGTTATACCTGGAGTCAGGAAGATTTAATTTCGGGATCTTAGTCCCTTACTAGATGGGAAAGTGTGTACTAGGTAAGTCACTTAACCATAGTCTAACTCAGTATTCACATTTCTAGAACTGAGATAACAATAAAACCTATTTACCAGGGTTGATGGGATGCTAAAATGAGATAGCATTTGTAAAGAGCTTGGCAAATCTTATAGCATTTGATAGATGCAAGATATTTTTCAATTTCTTTCTTCTTCAATATACTGCATTAATCTGCTTTTCTATTAATATTTTCCCCTTGTAACTTAACTACTTTATTGAAATCAACTGGTTCTGCATTTCCTTTAGTTCAGCCAAAAGTCCAGAAAAAAAAGACTTTAACAAAAACCAAACAAATAAGTGAATGAATAAATAAAATATAAACAGACATAAATGAAATAATAAAATAGCATAAAAATAAAAAATAGGCATAAATAAAGTAGAGAAAGGAACAAAAGAACAATCAAAAAAACAAATGAATGAATGAATGCCCTGAGCAAACAGTGAATCGACATATTTACAGATTGACTTTGTTTTCTTATTCTGGTCAACAGATTTTTAGGTGTTGTATAAGATAAACTCCTTAAGGACTTTTGTCTTTGTGTCTCTAGAACCTAGCACAGTGGTCCTTCTGAATTAGGAATTATTGATTTTTTTAAACAAATTTATTTTATTTGAAAAAAAACAGTAAGAAAAAAAGAAAAACAGAAAAGGAAAACAAAACGAAATAAAGCAAAACAAAAAAGAACATTGTCATGTTCCCAGCAGAACCTCAGGGAGGATTCAAAATATATTATAGCAAATTACCTGAACGAGAAAGTATATATATATCAGTAGAATAAATTATATTCATGAATGTCCAGGTTTTCTTTACTTCCTTGTAAATTATTTTTAGTTCTCTGCTGCACACCTTATTTACTTTATTCTTTTTTCCCTCTTTCATCTCCCCAACCATCCCTAAGCAAGCTATAGTTAAGAAAAGATATATTTATGTATACATATGTAGATATAAACATACATACACACACTCACCCCCACACATACACACATCTTTCCTATTCCTGCTGCCTCTTTGATTAAATTCTGCTCTATAACTTGCTTTGCTATTACTTAACCTCCCTTCCACCCAAGGATTCCTCCCTTGACTTTTTCCCTCACTCACCCTTTGCTTGCCCATCTGCCCTTCCCTCCCCACTTATTTCTTTATAGATTTTGGAGAGTGCTATACCCTTCATGATATCTATGTAGGGTTGCCTATTGAATCTATTCCCCATGTGACTAGGTTTTCAGAATTATGAGCCCTCCTCCCCCCTCTAATGCCCCTGTGTCTATTCTTCCTCTGTACCTCATTTATATAACCTGATTACTATTTTTACCTTGACTCTGTCAGTCTTTCTTTTGAGCCACTCTTGTTGAAGTGAATCTTAAGCATGTAGTATACATTTTTCCATGTTAAAAAAATTTGTCCATGTTTAAACAGTTTGTCCATGTTGAGTTCCTAAAAATTGACCTTTCACATTGACTCTTTTGTGTTCAATTTTCTGTTAAGTTAGAGTTTGATTGATAGAAAGTCCTGAAAATCTGCAAGTTCATTGAATGTCCATTTTTTCTCATTCAAAATTATAGATAATTTTGCTGGATATGATATTATTGGCCCCAGGCCTAGTTCTTTTGATTGTCGGTAGATATGATTCCAGGACCTGCAGTCTTTTATTATAAATGCTGATAAGTCGTTTACAATTATAATTGTAGTACCAGTATATTTGAATTTTCTTTCTTGTTTCTTGCAAAATTTTCTCTTTGATCCAGGGTTTCAAAATTTGGCAACAATATTCCTGTGTGTTTTCCACAAAGGATGTCGTTGAGGTGGTGATCGGTGGATTTTTTTTTTCTATTTCTACTTTCTCCTCATATTCTATCACCCCGGGACAATTTTCTTGGATTATTTCCTGCATTATTATGTCAAGATTCTCTTTTTGGTCACAACTTTCTGATAGTCCAATTATTATGTGTTTTCTTCTTGTTCTGTTCTCCAGATGTGTCATTTTTCTCATAAGATGTTTCACATTCTGTTCTATTTTCTCATTATTTATAATCTGTTTTGTTATTTCTCATTCTCTCATAGCTTCACTGGCTTCCCCTTGCCCAGTTCTAATTTTCAAAGAATTATTTTCACGTTTGAGACTTTGTACCTCATTTTCTAATTGGTTAACTTTTTAAAAATAAGCTTCTTGTTTTTCTTTTTCTTTTTTCTTTTTTACCTTATTTTATTTTATTTTTTAAATTAAATTAAAATTTTTTATTAAAGCTTTTAAATTGCAAAACATATGTATGGGTAATTCTTCAACAATTATCCTTACAAAGCTTTCCGTTACAAATTTTTCCTCCCTACTCCCCACCTCTTTCCTAGATGGCAGGAAATCCACTACATGTTAATTATGTAAAAATACTTGACAAATCGAATATATGTATACATATTTCTACACTTATCTTGCTGTGCAAGAAAAATCATGTCTACAAGAAAAAAATCAGAGAAAGGAAACCCGATACAAGCAAACATCAATAGAAAGCATGAAAATGTTATGTTGTGGTGCACATTTCATATCCCTCTCTCTGGGTGTATATGGCTTTCTTCACTTACCAATTGTTACTGGTTTGAAGCATTTCATTGTTGAAGAGAGCTATGTCTATCAGAGCTTCTTGTTTTTCTCGAATGGTTTTGATTTTTATTTTTTCCTCAATGTCTTCCATTTGATTTTTAAATTCTTTTTTGAGTTCTGTAAATTTTCTCTGGGCAGGAAGCCATTTCATGTTACTGTTTGGGGTAGAAGCATTTTTTTACTCCTGTATTGTTTGCAAAGTTTCCAGTGTTTTGCTGTGGTTCTTGGCTTTTGATCTGTGCTTTTGATCATATCAAAAAAGTGCTCCTTCACACCAATGATTTTTAGTCTTTTAAATAAAAATACTTTTCTTTGGCAAAAGCCCCTATTGTATCTATTGATAGAATTATGTGCTTTTGTTTCTATGATTAATGACACTAATTGTTTCCTTCATCTTGAACCATCTTTGCATCTTGGCCATACGAATACTCTTTTTTTGGTCTTTTTCCTGTAGTCTCTCTACTAAGATTTTATTTTTAAGATTTGTGTCAATAACCACTAGTAAAATCGGTCTTCAGTTCTAGCAAAGAAATCTCTGCTTTATCTCTCTCCATTTTGGGTATCAGGTCTCCTATGCTCCCAAATGTAACTCGATAATCCAGCTAGAGTCTGATTGGGGGAATCAGTTAATGAACAAGCATTTATTAATTTATGTATTTTAAAAATAGCTTTTTATTTTCAAAATACATGCAAAGAGAGTTTTCACCATTCACCTTGGCAACACCTTGTATTCCAAAACTTTTCTCCCTCCCATCTCCCTTATCATAGGAGGAAAGTAGGAAAACAGCAAATGGAGAGCTGTTTGCAACCAGGAAGAATTGGGTTCCAGTTTTCTCTCTGCCACATTCTGACTGTGTGGTCTTATGCTAGCAAGCTCATCTCTCAAGGTCCATGCATCTTTTTTCACTTGCAGAAGTCAACAGCTCATCTGTATTGGGTAGTGAGAATTTCCTCACTGGGAGTTCCCCAGACACCAAGGAAATCACAGACTGGTCTGGGTCAAAAAAACCCAAAAGAATCTAGTCAAGCTCCCTTGTTCTAGTGGTTGAAAAAAAGTCTGTTTTAGCATAAGTAATAGTTGTTCATTAAATGTTTGCTCAAAGTTCCCTTTCAATCTCTCCGATAGAGGGATTTTTTTCCATTAGTAGTTATTTACCAGCTGGCAAATGCTTGTAAACAAAATGTTCTTTGGACCCAATTGAATTTGAAGAGTCTATGAAGAATGCATTAGTCTGTACCACAGCCAAATGCCCCTCTGCAATCTACCCAACAAGTGGTCATCTAGTTCCTCTTTGAAGAATTTCTGAGACAAAATTGATTGGTTCTCAGAGGTCCACATTCCACTTTTGTATAGCTCTGATACTTAGGAATTTTTCCATATCTTCAGCTGAAATATTCCTTCCTGCTTGGTCTATTTGGCTCTTAATTTTATTGTCTGGAACTGAGCTAAAAAAAGTCGACTTTGTCCTCCAAATGAAAGTCCTTCAAACTCTAGGGGACAGTCACGATGATCTCCTCCCCCCCCCTCCTCATAGCCATGACTCATTCCATCCATTGATCCACATATGGTCGGCCCCTTCGTCTTCCTCCTCCTCTTCCTCTAGCTCCACTTTAGCTTAGCCTATATCCTTGCTGACATTTGGTAACCTCAAACTTAACTCAATAATCCAGCTAGGGTCTGATTGGGGGATCGGTCAGGGAATAAGCATTTATTTCTTTATTTATGTTAAAAATAGCTTTTTATTTTCAAAATACATGCAAAGAGAGTTTTCAATATTCACCTTTGCAACACCTTGTATTCCCAAAATTTTTCCCTCCCTTCTCCCCACCCCCTCCCCTAGATAGTCAGTAATCCAATATAGGTTAAACATGTACTATTTCTTTAAACATATTTCCATATTTATCATGCTGTACAAGAAACATCAGATCAAAAAGGAAAAAAAATGAGAAAGAAAAAAAAAAGCAAGCAAACAACAATAACAACAAGAGTGAGAATGCTTTGTTGTGGTTCACAGTCAGTTCCCACACTCCTTTCTCTGGGTGTAGATGGCTCTCTTCATCACAAGACCTTTGGAACTGGCCTCAATCATCTCATTGTTGAAGAGAGCCACGTCCATCAGAATTGATCATCACATAATCTTGTCATTGCCGTGCATAATGATCTCCTGGTTCTGCTCATCTCACTCAGCATCAGTCCATGCAAGTCTTTCCAGGCCTCTCCGAAATAATCCTGCTGGTCGTTTCTCACAGAACAATAATATTCCATAACATTCATATACCATAATTTGTTCAGCCATTCTCCAATGGATGGGCATCCATTCAGTTTCCAGTTTCTTGCCACTACAAAAAGGGCTGCCACAAACATTCTTGCACATGTGGGGCTCTTTCCTTCCTTTATGATCTCTTTGGGATTTAAGCCCATTAGAAACACTGCTGGGTCAAAGGTTATGCACAGTTTGATAGCCCTTTGGGCATATGAACAAGCATTTGTTAAACACTTATTTTGTTCCAGATACTGTGCTGAGCTCTGAGAATGTAAAGAAAGACAAATGACAGTCCGTGTCCTCAGCAGCTCAGTATAATGGAGAAGATAACATAAACAACTATATTTAAAGAAGTTATAGACAAGATAAATTAAAATATTAAAAAAGAAAACAGAGGGAAGGCCCTAGAATTAAGGGGGATTAGGAAAGGCTTTTTGTAAAAAACAGGTTTGAGCTGAGAGGCAGAGATGAGGAATGAGAGAATTGGAGGCATGCGGTGGCGGGGGTGGTGGGAGGGGGAGAACACAGCCGGTGAAAATGTTCTGACTTGGGAGATGGAGCATCTTGTGTGAAGAGCAGCAAGGAGGTCAGTGTCACTGGATTGGAGAGTACGTGGCAGAAGATGTAAAAAGACTGAAAATGCGGTTGGAGGACATGTTGTAAAGGGCTTTGAATGCCAAAGAGATTTTATATTTGATCCTGAAGGTGACAGGGAGCCACTGGAGTTTATTGAATAGGGGGAGACATGGTCACATCTGTGCTTTAGGAAGATTAATTTGATAGCTAAGTGGAAGATAGACTGGAGTGGGGAAAGATGAGTCAGGGAGATAAACCAGCACGCTGTTGCAATAGTCTAGGACCTGCACCAGGGTGGTGGCAGTTGTAGGGGAGAAAAGGGGCCATATATGAGAGACGCTACAAAAGTAAAATCAACAGGACTTGACAAAAGATCAGATAGAGAGGATGAGAGAAAGGGAGGAGTCGGGGGTGACACCCAGCGTGCAAATCTGATGGAGTCCTTACTAATAACAGAAGGAAGGAGGGTCCGGGGCAATGATAATAGTTCATGGTGAATTGAAGTTGTCTATGGGAATCCAGTTTGAGATATCTGAAAGGAGCTGAGATAGGGAGAGAGTTTAGGGCGAGATGAGAAGAATTGAGAATCATCAGCATCCAGATGGTTATTGAATCCATGGGAGCTGATGAAATCATCAAGTAGAGGAGAAGAGATGAGAACCAAGGACAGCGCCATGTGGACACTCACCCATAGTAGGCAGGGCCTGGCTGTAGATCTAGCAAAGGGTGTGATTAGAGAAACAGGAGAAAAGCCAGAATGTAGTAGTATTATGGAAACCTAGAGAGAAGAGAGTATTAAGGAGGAGAGGCTGATTGACAGTGTCAAAGCCTGCAGAGAGCTTGAGGAGGATGAGGGTTGAGAAAGACCAACCAAAAAAAAAAAAAGATGTCAAACAGAGATCCTGGGTAACTTTGGGGACAGCAGTTTTGGTTGAATGATGAGATCAGACATCAGACTATAGAAAATTCAAAAAAGAGTGAGAGAAGAGGAAGTAGAGGCAGCTATCATAGACAGCCTTTGACATGATTACTCCCTCTCTCCTTCTTTATATTCTCTTCACTCTAGGTTTTTAGGACACCTGTCTCCTGGTTCTCCTCCTACCTTTCTGACCTCTCCTTCTTTATATTCTCTTCACTCTAGGTTTTTAGGACACCTGTCTCCTGGTTCTCCTCCTACCTTTCTGACCTCTCCTTCTCCGCTTCTTTTGCTAGATCGCACCCTCTAATTATAGCTATTCTTCAGGGTTCTAGCCTCTTCTCCTTTTCTTCTATTGCTACTTCTCCTGGAGATCTCATCAGTTTCTGTGGATTCAATTCCTATCTCTATACTGATGATTCTCAAATTTACCTTTCCCACCCCCAACTCTCTGTTGACTTCCAGTTTCCATCTCCAACTACCCGTCGGACATCTTGAACTCTAGTTCTAATATAGCTCCATAGTGTCCAATATAGACAACTCAAATATAACATGTCCAAAACTGATCTCATAAGCTTTCCTCCCAAACCCGTTAAGGGTATCACCATCCTCCCAGTCCCTTAGGCTTAAGGAGCCTAGGGACCATCTTGGACTCTTCTTCCAGTATCCAAGCTGTTGCCATGGCTGCCAATTTCACTTTTGCAATGTCTCTTGAATATACCCCTTTTTCTCTTCTGACACTGTTACCACCCTGGTCCAGCCCTTTATCACCTCAGACCTGGAGTCTTTATTTTTATTAAAGCTTTTTATTTACAAAACATATGCACGGATAATTTTTCAACATCAACCATTGCAAAACCTTGTGTTCTGATATCCCCCCCTTCCCCAGATGGCAAGTAATCCAATAAATGTTAAACATGATAAAAATATATTTTAAATCCAATATATGCATAATATTGATACAATTCTCTTGCTGCACAAGAAAAATCAAATCAAACAGGAAAAAATCAGAAGCAAAACCAAATGCAAGCAAACAACAACAAAAAGAGCATAAATACTATGTTGTGGTCCACACTCAGCTCTCACAGTCCTCTCTCTGGGTGTAGATGGCTCTCCCCATCACAAGATCTTTGGAACTGGTCAGACCTGGAGTCTTGTAATAGCTGTTTCTCTCTGTATGTGTGTGTGTGTATGTGTGCAAAGGTCTACCTGCTTCAAGTCTTTTCCCACTCCAGTCCATCCTCCCTTCAGCCACCAAAGTGATTTTTTAAGCACAGGTCTAACCATGTCTCTTCTATACTCGATAAACTCCAAACATCCCTCTCACCTTCGGGTGAATATAAAATACTTTTTGCATGTTCGGAGTCTGTCATAACCTAGTCCCTGTTTCCCTCAATCTTCTTCCACCTCACAACTCCTCATGTTCTTTCTGATCAAGCAACACTGGCCTCCTGCGGGCCACAAATAAAACCCCTCATTTCTTCACCCCAGGCATTTTCCCTGGTTGTCCCCCATGCTTGGAATGCTCTTCCTCCTCTGCGCTGACCATTGACCTTTCTGGCTTCCTTTGAGTCCCAGCTAAAATGATCCTTTCTCCAAAAAGCCTTTCCAACCCCTCTTAATGTCAATGCTTTCTTAATGTTAATAATTTCCTATTTATTTGGTATATAGCTTATTTGTATAGACATGTTTACGTGTTGTCTCCCCGCCAGATGGTAAGTCCCTGGAGGGCAGGGACTATCATTTTGACTTTCTTTATACACTTATTGCTTAGTATAGTGTCTGACACACAGTGGGCCTTTAACAAATACTTATTGACAGACTGACTATTTTATAGCCAGCCAACAGGGCAAAATCAAGTTGTTTTTTTTTTTTTTTCCCGTGAAGTGGCCTTTCAGTTGATCATAGATTCCCCGCCACCCCCCCCCCCCACCAGCTTACTCTCCAGCCCACAATTGATTGATTCAGTGGAGAAGTGATTTTTGAACCTGAGTGGAGCACTGCACACTTTTTCTTGTTCTATTTCATCTGATTGCATTTAACCCAACATTTTAGCCTTTTGAGATCTTCTTGACTCTTGATGTAATCTTCAGTGCCTTTCAATTGGAAATTTGATGTTTTTACCATCCCCATCCAACTGAAACATCCTGGGTTTTGTGTTCTGGCAACAAAGGGCTGGAGAGCCCAGAGAAGGGGGAGATAAGTGAGGGTCACATGGAATGGTCAGAAGAGTCCTTCTGGAGAAGAGAAGACTTGAGCTAAGCCTTGAGTACTGGGAGGATTGAAAAGTGGGGAGGGTTCAAAGGCATTCGAGGCAGGAGGACAGTGCTGACCAAGGCTCTGAGGCAGGAATAATGGATCACGGGATCCTAGATCTAGAGTCAAAACAGATTGCAGATGCTATCTATCTCAACCACCCCATTCTACCAAAAAGAAACTGAGGCCCAGGGGTGAGAAATGATCTATTCAAAGTCATGTAGAAAATTGCAGAGCTGGGATTTGAACCTCCCTGAGTTGTTGTTCAGTTGCATCTGACTCTTGGTGATCCCATTTGGGGTTTTCTTGGCAAAGATACTAAAGTAGTTTGCCATTTCCTTTTACAGCTCATTTTACAGACAAGGAAACTGAAACCAACAGGGTTAAGTGATTTGCATAGGATCACACAACTAGAAAGTAAATGATGTCAGATTTGAACTCATCAAGAGAAGTCTTCCTTGACTCCGGGCTCAATCTTCTATCCACTGAGGATTTGAACCTAGGCCCTCTGATTTTAAATCATAGGCTTGTAAACTCATAGTTCTAGAGCTGAGGGGGCCAAAGAGAATATACAATTCTACTCATTCATTTTGCAGATTAGGAAACTATGTCTCAGAGAGGTTAAATGCCCAGTATCACACAGCTAATAATTGCGTTTGAGGATGGATTTGAATCTAGGTCGTCTGACTGATTTTCTACAATATCATATATGGGACAGGAAGGAGACTACTTTAGGTATGTAGAGAGGAGTGGTAAATAAAATAAGTAGGTTGGCTCAAGATTGTAGAAGGCCTTGAATGCCAGGCTAAAAAGTTTGGAGCTTTTCCTGAAAACAAGTGCAAGTTTAACAAAAATAATAGTATTTTATTTTTTGAAATACACGCAAATATAGTTTTTAACAAACATTTTTGTAAAATTATATTCTAATTTTTTCTCCCTTCCTCCTTTGCCTTCCCCTTCCCCAAGACAGCAAGCAATCTGATGTCGATTAAATATGTGCAATCCTTTGAAACATACTTCCCTATTTGTCATGTTGCACAAGAAAACCAGACCAAAAGGAAAAAAAAACCGTGAGAAAGAAAAACAAACAAAGAAAAAGGTGAAAATACTAGCCTTCAATCCACTTTCAATCTGTCTGGATGGAATTAGCATTTTCCATCCCCAGTCTATTGGAATTGGCCTGAATCATCTCATTCAGCCAAGTACATCACAGTTGATCATCACATAATCTTGTTGTTGCTGGGTACGTTTTCTTGGTTCTGCTCATTTTACTCAGCATCAGCCCATGTAAGTCTTTCCAGGCTTTTTCTGAAATCACCCTGCTCATCATTTTGTACAGAACAATAATATTCCATTACCTTCATATACCATAACTTATTCAGCCATTCCCTAACTGATGGGCATCTACTCAATTTCCAGGTTCTTGCACCTACAAAAAGAATTGCTACAAACATTTTTGCACGTAGAAGTCCTTTCCCCCTTTTTATGATCTTTTTGGGATATAGACCTAGTAGTGACACCGCTGGATCAAAAGGTATACACAGTTTGATAGCCTTCTGGGCACAGTTCCAAATTGCTCTCCAAAATGGTTGGACCATTTCACAATTCCACTAACAATGTATTCATGTTCCACTTTTCTCACATCCCTTCCAACATTTATCATCTTTTCCTGTCATCTTAGCCAATTTAAGAGGTGTGATGTAGTATCTCAGAGTTGTCTTAATTTGCATTTTGCTAATCAATAGTGATTTAGAGCATTTTTATATAACTAGAAATGGCTTTACCTTCTTCATCTGAAAATTATCTGTACATATCCTTTGACCATTTTTCAACTGGAGAATGACTTGCATTTTTAAATTAAAGCTTTTTCTTTTCAAAACATATGCATAGATAATTTTTAACATTCACCCTTGCAAAATTTTGTGTTCCAACTTTTTTCTCTCCCTCCTTCTCACACTCTCCCCTAAATGGCAAGTAATCCAATATCTGTTAAACATGTGCAGTTCTTCTATACAATATTTCCACAATTATTATGCTGCACAAGAAAAATCAGATCAAAAAGAAAAAAAATGAGAAAAAAGCAAAATGCTAGCAAACAATAAAAAGAGTGACCATACTATGTGGTGATCCACACTCAGTCCCCACAGTCCTTTCTGGGTGCAGATGGCTCTCATCATCACAAGATCACTGGAACTGGCCTGAATCATCTCATTGTTGAACAGAATGGCTTGTACTCTTATAAATTTGAGTCAGTTCCATATAAGTTTTAGAAAGGAAGCCTTTATCAGAAACACTGATTGTAAAATTTTCTCCTTAGCTTTCTTCTTCTCTTCTAATTTTGGCTGCATTGGTTTTGTTTGTGCAAAACCCCTTTAATTTTAAGTAATCAAAACTTTTTTATTTTGCATTTCATAATCTTCCCCCCTCCTTCTTTGGCTGAAAATTCCTCCCTTCTGCACAGATCTGAGAGGTAGACTATATAACAAGGGCATATTTTAAAAGGACTAATTTGAATTTGTGTTGGATGGCTTAGAAGGAGAAGAAAATGGAGGCAGCCAGATAGCATGTGAGTTGTTCTTGTGGTGGTTCAAAATAGGTTGTTGTGAAGATTTCAACTGAGGTTAGAACCTTAAAATTGGAGAAGAGCAGATGCACTTAAAATATTTGAAAAGAATAATGTTTTCTTTTTTTTTTTACAAACCCCCAGTTGTTTATTGAGCACAAGTAATTTTGTAAATGCCATTCTGAAAAACAGAGATGGAGTCAGAAGAGATTATTTTTCAGGCAAGAGGAACAGCTTCTACTCAGATAGAGAAGTGGTCAACAGAACTTTGTTCCCTGAATCTGAATTGAATTTGCATCTGGCTAGAATACAGAGGGTATAAAGAGGCTGAAAGTGCATGCGGAAGCTATTCAATATTAGTGGCTGAGCCTTTGGGTCTTTTTTGTTTTGAGCCTCATCTGAACTATAAGAGTCTTTGTTCTGAGCCTCATCTCAGCTCTGAGATCATTCCCATTGCATTCAAGATGAAATTGGAAGAAAGGCAGTGAACAGATGAAAAATGGAACAGAGAAATGGAGAGTTTTGATCAAAACAGTTCTTTCTTAATGACTATCAGACATTTTAATAGAGATCCCAATATGTTATATGAGGAAGTGGAGATATCTCAAATCAATCAACACTGAGGCAAAAATGAAACCCTTCTTGCCTTCAGGAAGTTTGCCTTGGATTAACCATTTAAAATTCAGATACAATAAATCTAAGTTTAAAGTTTGAAATTTACAGTTTAAAACCAAGGATCAGGGACCATAATTTGAATTTTGAAGAGAAGAGGCAGAGGTGAGGTCTGGAGGCAGACACATGCAAAGGCATGGAGGTAGGAGAAGAAGGATCATGTATGGGGACAGAAAGACCAGTTTGACCGGACCTCAGAACTCCCAGAGAGGAAGGAATATATAATATATGGCTGAAAAGGTGGTTCAAAGCAGGTTGTAAAGGGCCCCGAGCGCCACACATAGCAATTTATATTTTATCCTAGAAGTCATAAACAGCCATGGTTGCTTACGAGTGGGTGAGAAGTGTAGGGAGACTAGTAGTAGGGAATATCACTTTATCATCTGGGTGGATGATTGATTAGAGTAGGGAGAGAGTAGAAGTGGGGAGATCAATGAATTTGCAAGCTATTTTATCATTCAGGTGAGAGGTGATAAGAGCACGCATCCAGGTAATGGAGAGGTAAAATGGACAAAACATGGCAACTGATAGGATGTGAGGGAAGAAGGTAAGAGAGAAGTCGAGGAAAATCTTATGATTCTCAACCTGTGAGACTGGAAGGATGGGACCTAATAGAAAAGTTCAGAAGAGGAGCAAACTTGAAGGAAAAGGGAATCACGATGTCTATTTATGCCATACCTGATCTGTTTCTCTCAGGAGAGGATTTCCATTTCTTGCTCTGCTTTTTATTTCTCTTTTACCTAATCTCACTAACTATTTCCTTTGATCATTGATTGACCCTCAAAACTTTCAGAAATATCACAGATAAAACCTGGAGCTTCCAGGTCAAAGGAGAAAAATATTACAAGCATCTAAGGCGAAAGAAATGGGGAACCAGGGAGCCAGAGTCAAGACCACATTAAGCCTTGGCAGGTGCCAAGGATAGAGATGTGGAAGATAACATGACATTAGAAAGGCTTATAATCACGAATAACTATTGGACAAAATTGGATAAAATCCTACTGGGCCAGGGTAGGGAGGAATGGATCTTTAAGGAAACAGAAGATTTCCAAGCCTTCTTGATGAAAAAGACAAAACTTAATAGATACTGTGAAGGGAAAATGTAGGAATCGAGAGAGTTATGGACAAAAAGCACATTTGGTTGGTTGGAAAAGACTGTGTGAGTATGAACTGTTTACATGATAATACAGAAAAAAGAAACGTGTCTTTTTCAGAACCCTAATGTCTTTAAGGGTCACGGAAAGCTTTGAAACAAGACAGAGGGTCTAAGGTGATTTTATTCTATTTGTGTGGTCTGAGGAGAAGAGAGAAATGCAAGGGCATAAGAGGATTATAATGTAAAGGAAAGGTTGAGGAAGGGTTGGGCAAGGTCAACTGCCTCACTTTCCCCTCCAGAGTCATCCGGGGCCAGTGGCCAGAGATAGATCAAGAACTCACGATCTAACAGGGGTGACTACATGCAAACAACTAGGTACAAATAAACTCTTTACAAATAATCATCAGAGAGAAAGCATTAACATTAATAAGGATTGAAGCAAGATTTCCTGTGGAAGGTGGGATGTCATTGGGGACTTGGAGGAAGCCAAGGAAGCCAGGAGGCAGAGAAGAGGTATCTGGGGAGACAGACAATGAAAATGATTGGTGTCAGGAGAGTAGTTATACCCAGAAGAGAAATAGGTAGGGACAGGGAGAAAGGAGAAGGGGATTCAAGAGGTAGGGCAGAACAGAGAAGGAGATGGTCCTAAAAATCAGTTTTCAAGATTGAAGAGAGAATAAGGGAGAAAACAAAAGGAAATTAAAAAATAATAAAAATTTGTGATGGGGGGAGCAAGGTAAAGAGAAGAGGGGCAATTGAGAAGAAAGAGATCAATAAATTTATTTATAGATCCCAGTTGTAAGGCAAAGTTCCTGCCTTTTAGGACACTTCTTATCTATAAAGGGGGTGAGGTCAAAGAGAAGAAAAAATTTAAGAGAGCAGGATGGACGGATACACACAATTAACAATCATAACTGTGAGCATGGATAGCATGAACTTGGTCATAAACTAGAAGAGAATAGCAGAATGAAATAAGAAATAGTCCAGTGGTATGTTGTTTACAAGGAAGACACTTGAAACATATAAAATCCCATTCAATTAAACTGGAGGGGATAGAGCTGCATCTATTGTGCTTCAGATAAACTCAAAAAATCAAAAGGAAAAACCATCATTTCAAATAAATTCAATGTGTGCATTATGTAATATTTGTGTAAATGTAAATGTAAATATATACGCAATAAAAGGAGCTAAGCAGGGAAACTACATCATGCTTAAAAGCACCACAGAGAATCTATCGACATCAATACTTACTCTATAGGCACTGAACTGCACAGCATTTGACCTATTGAAGGGCAAGTTAATTGAACTGAGAAATCATAATCTTTGAGGACTTCGATGAACTCCTTTCCTACCTGGGCAAATCTAACAAAAAGATAGACCTGAAACAAGTTGGGGATTTGAATAGAACTTTAGAAAATTTAGAGATAATAGATCTCAGGAAATTACTGAAAGGGAAGAGAAATGGGTTTACATATTTCTCAGCCTCGTAGAGCATCTTTACAAATCCTGACAGTGTGATGGGGCACAGAAACCTCACCAAAACTGCAGAAAGAACAGAAATACAAAATATGGCCATTTACTGATCACCATGCAATAAAAGGATATTCAATAAAGCTCATTTGATGAAAGAATTAATTAGAATGAAAGAATTAATTGGAGAATAAATACTTGCTCCTTCAGAATTAGTGAGCCAAAGAACAAATCATAGAAACAATAGAAAAGTCTAGCTAAGATAATGATCACAATAAGACCAACATCTAAATTTATGAGATGTAGCTAAAGTAGTCTTTGGGAAAATTTTTAATGTCTCCAAATGTTTTGATCAACGAAAGAGAGAAAGATCAATAAATGAAGTGGAAACTAAAAATACACCCTAGAAAAATACCTCCTTGACTTAAAAGGAATGCCAAAGTAGAAAATCTGAAAATCAAAGAAGAGATTAAAAACTGTGAAAGAAAACAAAAGACCATTAAAATGATAAGTAAATAAAACTAGAAATTAAAAAAAAATAAAAACTAATGAAATAGATAGACAGCTAATCTGCTGCAAAAAAGAAAGCCAAACTATTCATATCAAAAGGGAAAAAAGGGAATTCACAACAATTGAAAAAGAAATTTTAAAAATCTATCTGAAATTATTTTACTCAATAATATGCCAGGAAAAGTGATAAGTTAAATAAATTCATACCTACAAAACAAAAAAAAATTAACATTAGAAGAAATAAAATATTTAAATAACCCAGTATCAGAAATAAAAATCAAATAAACTATAAGTGAACTTTCAAAGAAAAAGAAACTCTAAGTTCAAGTGGGTTTACAAATAAATTCTAAATTTCAAATACCAATAAATTCCAGTGGTACCACACTGTTTGTAAAGATAGGAAAAGAATGGACTTTTCAGTGAAGCAAATGTGATTTTGATACCTAGACCATAAAGAAACAAATGAAAGAAATAAAACTAATAAATCCATATCCCTAATGCACGTTGACAGGAAAGTTTCAAATATCAGCAAATAGGCTACAAAAACCATAATGAAATGATTATACATTATGGTCATATTGGTTTTATATCAGGAAAGTTGTGATAAGACACTTTATCAATTGAGAAAAATCCTTATAACTAGAATAATGTTGCCCAGGAATTACATTTGAACAGGCCAAAGAGACAGTCATATAAGAGGAGTTCTCTATAAATGAACAAGTTTGTTTAGAGCGGGATTTCATTCAAAAGGTTGGAGGGAAGTATGGCACTCGGATGAATCCCAGGAGATGGAACCTCCTTGGGATGGGGGGAGGGAATCAGGAGAAACCTCAATTTTGACTTTGGCTTTAGTCTCCTCATCCCACACTTTAACCAGATGAGGATCTTGAAGACTGAGAGGATTTGGAAGACGTTGGGCTCCCCAACTCCCTGTAAATGCCCTAGTGATATCCCTTGATCAGGTGATAGCACTATCTCCATTGGGACCCAAAGGCAGACTGGATATAAATTCATGGCTCTATAAGGAGCTAGAAAAAGCATTAGATTCACCCCTGATTCTTCAAGAGCACCCTTAAAAGCCTGAAGGTGTTTTGGGATCTGAGACTCATCTAGAAGAAATGGGGTACCCAATATATCACAATCAGTAGCTATGTGATCTTGGGTAAGTCTCTCCTCCACAGCTTGCATTTGGGCCTTATCTTCTTCCCCTGCAAATGAAGCCATCCGTCTAGATGACCAGTGTGGTCCATTTTAGCCCTATAATCCTTTCTCTATGTCTTCTTCATCATATTAAGCAACCACTCAGGGGTTTTGCTTTTTGCCCACATCTTGACTGTTCCACATAACCCATGGGCCAAAGTTAGATTTTTATTTTTAATACCTTATCATTTGGGTGATGGGACATGAAGTACTGACCTAGACACCTGTGATTATGATAAGAGCTTAGTAAAATGTCATTCAAAACAAGCTATTAGAGCTGGAAAGGATGTGGGGAGCTAATTTAACTTCTAATTTTACAGATAAAAAACTGAGGACTAAGGAACTAGGCAATTTTATAAATGATTATCGATCGATTGCTCCCTCTTCCCATCCATGATGTGTACATTCATCAGAGAGGCATTTATTAAGTTCCTACTGGTTACCAGTCACTATCCTAGATACTCAGGCATACAAACTAACAAAAGGAAATCCAGTATTTGTGGAAAAGTGTGCCCTGGATGTGAAATTCGTGTGTATAGGTTTCTCTTCCAGCCATCAATCTAAAATTCTATGATCTAAAATAAGGAGGTTGGGGTAGAAAATTTCTAATGCCCATTCCAGCTCTAAATCCTAATATTTGACTCGAATATTTGAAAAGTCTCTGGGCTAAGGTCTCATCTAGCTTAACTTGTGTGGGTCTATGAGTCTGAGGTGGACAGGAAAGCCTAAGATCTCAAAGATATTTCGGAGGCAACATTGACAGGAGCTAGAAGAATTGGTCACATTCTCCCCTAGCCCTCTGGAAAAGAATATGTATGAGTGACCAGACTCTAAACCAAAATATACCCACTGATTGTGATCCCTGATGAGAAAGAGGTGCTTCTGCACCTTTGAGCTCCCAGCCAGAGGCAGCTTGGTGCCCACAGAAGATTTCTTGGCAGAAGCAGGAAGGAGTTGTGTTTCCAAGTTGGAAATGCAACTATTTTCTGAAAATAACTTCTTGAAGGTAATGGAGCTTAAAGCACCAATTGGAGCAACCTCCAGTCCAATAATTGTATTTTTGATGAAATTGCAATAAAGGAAGGTGAATCAAGTGGTATTGAATACAACCACCACTGGGTTAGAGCAAAGATTTTATACAGCACTTCACATGGAGAGTGGATCTGAGAAAGGATACTTGCATTTATTAAAAATCTACTTTAATACCAGAAGGGATGGTAAATGAAAGGAAATGGGGCTATGACAGAGAGAACCATGGTTACCTGATTCAGGAGAGTGTGGAGTTGTGGGGGACAGAAAGACGAAGCTTGTGGACACCCCCCAAATGTACTCATAACATAATAGAATGCCAGAAACGGAAGGATCTTTGGAGTGACTCAGCCTGTTAAATCCTATCTTTTTACTTTCAAACTTTGAGAAAGAAAATGTGCCTCATGTAAGGATCTATAGGTAGTAAATACATGAGTTGAGACTTGGGTCTATACTTTTTGATCCCAAGTTCTATTATTCTTGTCAGTGAAAGAGATCAAGGAGAGTATAATACAAATTTGCTCTAACAGAGAGAGAGGTGGTCAGGATTCTAAAAAAGTGACAGAGATCTAAAGTCCCAAGGTTGTTTTGGAAGAATACTTGCTTCTTTTGCTGTTTGTTTTGGGGAGGACCTCTCACTTAATAGAAGGAACTCACAGCTCTGCCACTTAATACTGCTGTAACTCTGGACAAGCCCTTGAAGGTTCCTGAGCTTGAGCCTCCTCATCTTTTCAGATTAGAGGTTCCTTTGAGGTGTAGATCACTCACTCCTTATGAGGAAACTCCCTCTACCACCGAAGATTAGCATTTGTTCTGGAATTTACTGGCTTAAAGCTTTTCTTGGGGGCCCTGGGTGGTTAAGTGACTTGCCCCAGTTGGCATAGACAGTATATGTCAAAGGAAGAATTTGGACCTAGGTCTTCTTGACTCAGTGGCTAGCTTTCTACTTTACAACATGGTTTCTCTGTTGTTGGGTTTTTTTTGGGGGGGGGCATTGGAGATCAGCATCTGCTCTTGCAACTTGAAGTCCTAGAGAATTACCTGGGGCGATGAGAGGCTAAGTGGCTCACTCCCTCAAGGTCCCACAGTCAGTAAGTGCCCGAGACAGACCTTGAAACCAGATGTCTTGATTCTGAGGCTGTCTGCTTTGTACTGCATTACTCCTGTTCAGTCAGAAGGCAAAGGCAAAGGTACAGGCCCTCCAACTTCACAGTGTGGGCAAAACTGACATCAGGACCTTGGACAGCTCTCCTTCCCTTTAAACTCCATTAAGGCTGGCATTTCTACTGCCCTTTCAGGCTTAAGAAGGGTTTCACATTAATTTCCTCATTCTGACATCACAAGAACCTTCTGAAGGAGGTTTTGTATGAATGTGAGGCAGCAGGAGCACAGTGGATTTGGAGTGAGAGAACTCCGACTCGAATTTTGGCTGTAGCACCTGGCACCTACTGCCTGTTTGACCTCGGGCAAGTCACTTCACAATCCCAGGTCTTTTTCCTCGTGTGTAAAGTGAGGTTATATTAGATGACCTCCAAGCTCCCTTCAGACTCTCAACGTGTGTCCTTTTTACAGAGAGAAATTTTGAGGCTCCAAGAAGGAAATGAATTTACTCAAAGCCATAAGGAGTGACAGAACTTCCACTGCAATCCAGCTCCTCAAACTCTAAATCCAATGAGCTTTCCACTGAATCATCCTATCTTCACATAGCTAAAGATCAGCCCTCTTCCCTTTCCTTAGGTTCTAAGTATGATATTGCTTTGAGACAAGAGGCTGGACTAAATGAACTCCTCTGGTTGACCCTTCCAGCAGCCACTGAAAGAGATCAAGGAGAGTATAACACAAATTTGCTCTAACAGAGAGAGAGGTGGTCAAGATTCTGAAAAATTAACAGAGATCTAAAGTCCCAAGCTTGTCTTGGAAGAAGATGTAGCTCTCTCTTCTTTGCTGAAGTGCAAGGGATGCTGAATATACAGCAAGACTCAGTTGTTGTGTTCTGGCTCTGCTAAATTAGTTTTTTTCTCTTTCTTTTGAAAAATTCTTCATTAAAATGGATAACTGGATGATCAGGAGAGAGGTCTATTCAGAAATGAAAATGATGTCAAAACAAAAGATATAAATACCAATTTTAAAAGGAAGTGGTCCTTGCTCAGGTGGGAGAAACATCCAAGTATTATGTTCTGAGTCCCCAGGAAATTAACAGCCACAAATTACCAAAGACACTTGTGACTCCCTAATTTGAAAAGGAAGGGAAAAGGAGCCACAGAATCCAACAAGCAGACTGATGTTGCACAGAGAGGAAATCTTTGATGAGAATTCACAGATTCTAAGAAGTGGCCTGTGTTCCTCCATACTTCTTACAGGCTGCATGGATTGTTTGTGCTATCATGGTGCATTAAGGCTACCTCTGTGCTTCTTTCTGTCCATCTTCCCTTTTTTCCTTCAGCACAGTATGGGGGAAAGAGTCCTGGTTCATATTCATATCCATATTCATATTCATATACCATAACTAATGGGCATCCACTCAATTTCCAATTCCTTGAAGATTTTTATTTAAAATTTCATTTTTTTCTGTATATTTACTCCTCATTCAGAGGCAGCTTCCCATAATGGATAGAAAGCTGGTTTTGAAACCTGGAAGATGGGTATTTCAGTCCCAGCTCTAACATATACTGGCTGTGTGCCCTTAGATCACTCACCTAACCTCTAGCCACCTCTTTAAGCGTATAGGCATGCACTGGATAAAGCACTAGACTCAGAGCCCAGAAGAGCTGAATATGAATCATACCTCAAATACTTACTAGCTATGTAACCCTGGACAAGTTATTTGATTTTTGTCTGCCTCAGTTTCATCAAGTGTAAAATGGGAAATCCAACAACACTTACCTCATGGGATTTGTGAATAAAATGCATTAATATGAAGATATGTAAAGAGATATATAGGAGCTTAATATATATGCATTAATATTAAGATAAGTAAAGATATATATAGGAGCTTAATATATATGCATCAATATTAAGATAAGTAAAGATATATACATATATAGGAGCTTAATATATATGTATTAATATTAAGATATGTAAAGATATATATATAGGAGCTTAACATATATGCATTAATATTAAGATATGTAAATATGTATATATACACATATATAGGAGCTTAATATATATGCATTAATATTAAGATAAGTAAAGATATATATATAGGAGCTTAATATATATGCATTAATATTAAGATATATAAAGATAAATATATATAGGAGCTTAATAAATGCTTGTTGATTGAATGAAAATAGTACAATGATGGCATATATGACTCCATTTTACATGTTAGGAAACTGGGGTCTTATTAATTATAGAAAGGGGGATCAATCATATTTCCATGTCCCTTTTACTCCTGGTGAGATTTAAAGTACTTTCTGGGGCTGTTCACTATATTCCTCCTCCTCAGGCCTGCCCATCCTTCCTGTCAGCATTTGTGTTATTTTCTGAAGCTTGTTTCCCATTTGACCCCCCTCCTTCTTCTGACTCATTCTCCTTTACTGTGTTCTATTGCTTTGAAAGACACTCTTTCAATATTTTCCACTTCTGGACATAAACTCCCTGATTGTCTCTGAGTTTCTCTATTTCACTTTGGTTCCTAGAATTTGAACAACATATATATATATATATATAATGGCTCTTTGTAAACTGGGAGATGGGTATTAAACTCTCTCTTCTAAACTCCCTAATGTAGATAAGGAGGCAGTTCATTGTTGTTGGAAAAATATGTTATCCTCGAACTTACTCCTCTGATGGTTTCTTTTATTCGTTGGAGCTATTGAAGTCTGAAGTCATTGTTTGAGCTGCATCTCACTTTCCCAAGTAACATCCTTGTGTTGTCGGCCTTACTGTTCGGTATCCTGTTCTTTCCAATCAGGGGCTAGTCTGGGATGATGTCTGGCAGCCATTTACTTCTAACAGTCTACTGAATTATTGGTCTATGTTTTAAGCTCCTTCCCAGACTGGTAATTTCATTCGGAAGTCACTCCTAACTCTGACCTTCCGTCCTGAGTTCCCTCTCAGATGTGACATTCACTGTTTGGAGATCCCTTCCAGGTCTGGCACTCTGGGTTCTAAGGGGCTCTTCTAGCTCTGAATCTCTTTTAAGTTCCCTTGTGGTTTTGATCTTCCTTGCTCTGAGACCTCTTGAGCTCTGACATTTTCTGTTCTTTATTCTAAGTCGCCTTCTACCTCTGACAGTCCGTGCCATCTCCACAGATTTCACCCGGTAACATCCAGTACCCTCAGAAAGAGCTTTGTTTGTCTGTATTCCCTGATTCCCACAGCTATATGTCTCCTAGCACTCTTGTGGCAGAATAAGTTTACAATAACCTGTATCTTTACTATATACTGCCTCTATTGAATGGAAAGACTCTCTGGAGTCAAACACTGGTCTGTTTGTTTAAAGAAGCAAACCCTTTACAAAAAAGTTGCATAGGAGAGTACGTTGAGACTTCCAATTGATTAAGGTTAAGGTACTAAAAAGTCAAATTCAAGAATATTCTCTGGCTCTCTGGCACTCTCATTTCACTGTGAATTGGATGCAATTTCATTCAGTCTAGTAAACTCTACCTTCTCAGCCCTTCGTCCTGTGTAGCCAGACTAGCCATGGTAACACTTCTCCTTACTTACTAAAATGGCTTCTTTTATTTGTATTATTACCATTTGCAGATGGCCTCATATTGGGTGTGTATCTGCTCACCAGCAGAGTGTACAAGAAATATTGAGATTGACCCTTGCTTTCTGCCAGGGATTGGCACTGTGAAATAATGAGCAGCTTGGCCCCCACCCTGTGGTGGAGAGAAGGCCTTAGTTTCCCCAGCCATTTTGCTGGCTCCCTCTTACTTGCTTGACCATCTGCCTAACTCCTGAGTTCATTTCCTTTTTTTTTTAATAATAGTTTTTTTTTATTTTCAAACTACTTGCAAAGATAGATTTCAACATTCACCCTTGTAAAATGTGCTCCAAAGTTTTCTCCCTCCTTTTTATCCACTCCCCTTCCCTAGACAGTAACTAATCCACATATGCAATTCTTCTAAACATATTTCCACATTTATCATGCTGCTTAAGAAAGATCAGATCAAAAAGAAAAAAATGAGAGAAAAAAAAGCAAATAAACAGCAACAAAAAAGGTGAAAATGCTATGTTGTGATCCACCCTCAGTCCCCATGTCCTCTCTCTGGATGTAGATGGCTCTCTCCATCACAAGACCATTGGGATTTGTCTGAATCACCTCAATGTTGAAAAGATCCACATTCATCAAAATTGATCATGACATATTCTTACTGTTGCCGTGTACAAGATCTCCTGGTTCTATTCACTTCACTCGGCATCAGTTCATGCAAGCCTCTCCAGGCCTCTCTGAAATCGTCCTGCTGGCCGTTTCTTACATAACAATAATATTCCATTACCTTCATATCCCATAACTTATTCAGCCATTCTCTAACTTATGGGCATCCACTCAGGTTCTAGTTTCTTGCCTCTACAAAAAGGGCTGCCACAAACATTTTTGCACATGTGGGTCCTTTCCCCTTTTTT